>JBBPCY010118886.1:0-17917 GCA_037974405.1 Brachyalestes nurse | reverse complement strand
GATGATTCCAGATGATCAGGCGGTGATCAGTATACTGGTGGTGCTGAATGCTGAGAGGTTGGAACTCCTTTATCTAGGCTCCTTGTATCTTTAGACAATTTGCAGCCTGGCACAGCAAAACATTTGTTGCTATTTCATTAATTCAAAATACTAAGATAAGACAATTTGACACACATGGAATAGTATTTTTGCATTAACTAGATGATTCAAATGGCATTTTTGCACAGTACTGTTTGTGTGTATATATATTTAAATACACACACACACACACACACACACACATGGACTACCCAAAGCATGTGAGTACACAGCAGTGAGATTCTCTCAGGCTCCTCGAAATGCATTTGTCCAAATTGATTTGAATGCACATGTTGAGTTGCAACAGTGCTGCAGTGTTAGGGTGAGATGCTCTCTGAATTCATAAGCTGATTTGACAATTGAATGAGTGTTTGTCATGCAGAAGCAGTGGATTATGGAGATCCAATTATCTGAACTTTCTCTTCTCTGAGATATTCCTCACTTGCAGTGGAAATCAAGTCTTGTAGCATATACCTTCATATACATCAGTTCAGTTTCATTATATATCAATTTAGTTGAACTGAGTGTTATATAGTATAATATAATGGTATGCTGACACAAACTACCTTCTTTACTCCATAATTCATTTATTTTTTGATTATCTATTTATTAAAATGGCAGAGTGTCAGACTGGGCTCCTTTCTGGTTCTTTAAACACATATGGCCAGCAAGGCCTTGGTGAACTAAAGAACAGGGAGGATGGAAATTCAAAAACAGTTTGCAGTTTTAAAAGTTAAGTCTAATTTTAAAGTTTAGATTTTAGAACTGGTGTAAAATGATGAATGACTAGGTTAAGTTGGCCTAGTACCCCAGTTGCCCTTAGTTTACCACTTAAGAGGGAAAAAATTTTAAAAGGTTCAGTTACTTTTTGTTCACAAGAAATTCTAAGCATGACAGTAATCTTGATAGAGGTTTTTGTTATCTTTTCTTACAGTTTACAGCACTTACAGGAGTTTCTTTCATATATTCAGAATTTTCAGATGTCTCAATTTGTTCAGTTTCAGTTGATATTTTTGATCAGTTTTTCCCAACTGCATGCAGTTGTTCTGTCATTTGTGTCTCTATAAAATGTGGCTTTCTTCAGCTTTAAACAGAAATTTGAGCCATTTTATGTCAAATAGTCCCAGTTTTTCTTCTTTCCTGCTTCCTTTACACTTTCTTTCTAAAATTTTACGCACTTGTTGCTTGCAGCCCATTCTCAGAAAGGCGTCCTGGTTGTATCAGTAGTACACAATCCAAGCTATCATGGCCACTTAGCAGATGATTTTCCTCTGTCGACGTGCTCGGTGTTCCTCATTTGCCAGGCTTCATTATTGCTCAAGTGTGTGTTTCTGATTGGTGTGATTCAGTAACTCCATTCAGAGCGAGTCTGTTTAAAGCCGCTGTGACTCTGCGTGTGTGCTAAACAAGGAGTGTTCAGCCACTTAGCAATAACTCAATAATATCCAAGAAATGCATCAGGCCAATATGAACTTTAGGATTGAAATTGATTTTATCATTATCAGCTACTTTCAGGCTGGCCCCATAATGAGCCCACTATCGATTTCTGCATTTTCAAAACTGACCTTTCTGGCCTGGCAGTGAGCTGCCGACCACCGAACATGCTGGGCGTGCGTAAGAGAATTAAAAAAAACTGAATAAACCTAATAAATAGTGCCATTTTCATTGAGGGCTGCATCCAGTATAGACAGTATAATCTTGCAGAAACTACATCCAGCAGGTTGGGATTTTCTGGAAAATGGCAATTCGCGGCAGCTCTTAAGAAAAGTTTCCTCATTTCCCAGGTCTCAGCTTATGCTCTCGCCCTAATGCAACCAAGCTATGGAGATTTACTTTCTATTGCAGTTCCTGACTCTTTTCCAACTCCAGGGAAAAGAAGGACAGACAGCCGTTTACCTGATTGTGATCAGTTTCTTAAGAAGGAAAATGTAATATTTGACTCTAAATGGTCTTTAAAGGGCAAACGAGGGCAGGCCTGTTGCAACACACCTTTCAAAAAAGCGTCTCTGTGTTTACAGCTTGCTTGTCACTTGGAAATATGGAATCACTTCAGTATGTAATTCCATTGATGAGCGAATTAGTCTTGCGATCGCTGTGGTAGTAAATAGACTTTACTGGCAGGACTGAGACAGTTTATTTTAATGATAAATCCTGTCTGCCTCAGTGATCATTAAACCTTTTACACAGTAATTAATTTGATGGCAAAACGGCGTCCATGTCCCAGACCGTGTTAGAGCTTTGAGCACAACAGGGTGGTCCAGGGTGCTCCTAAATTTGACACTTTTATCCACTTGTAACCTTTGTGTGGGGTTGTGTACCAAAAACAGTCATAATTCATTTTTACGGGACCTCTTTATCCAAACAGACTGTACTTGTTGTTGTGCCTTTAAAGCTGATATATATTATAGGCTCCTGATTGGTCACCTTGAATACCTTATATCTGAATGAGCCAAACTGCCTCACACACAATAGGTGGTTGTGTTAGATGGAAATGTATTCATATTTGTGACATCACAAATCAATTACTTTAAAACAGGCTGTTGACTATAGGAGTAAATAAAGTGTTTCCTGGCTACATTAAAATAAGAATTTTTGTTTGTGATATGGGCCCTTTAAAATTTCCTAAAGTGAAATCTTGTCCTAAAATTCCCAATATATTTTTTGTATTTTTCCTAATAGGCGTCAAATACGATGTGCTTCGGGTTGGTGGTTCTCTTTCCCTACTTTCTCTTTAGTTTAGACCATTTGCTAGCCAGTCACAGGGTACTACCAGTTCTGAAAAGGTATAGGCAAGCAAGTGCTTCCCCAAGTTATCTCATGTACTAATGAATATTTTCAAAGTGATTATAACTCAACATTTTTGGAGAGCTTAACATGTTTGGAGGAGAACACTAACATCGGCTAACCTTCATTGACGAGCAAGGAGAAAGTCGGCCAGCCTACCAACCAGAAAAGAACGACCAATTCCACTGTCTTGGGCTATGGCATCACCGGGTATCATGATCACCTGATGAAAGGCCTAACACTAAAACTGTTTCGCTGCTCTAAAGCCTTAGTGGTTCTCTAGTCTATATGGCCAAAAAAAAAAAAACAATTTCCATTTATTGTAGTATAGCATTAATCTACATAGGCTTATTCCAACAAGCGTCCACTGCTGTTACACTTTCTGGAAAGAAACTGAGCCTTTTTGGCTGGTGGGAATAAACCTTTATAAATATTAATGTAGGTTTATGTCTGCTGTCATAAAAGACTTATGTAGATGTCATGCAGCTTTATGAATGCTGCCCTGAAGTGTTACCTCTTCCACTAGGCACCATCTGTTATGAGTGGCCTTTAATGTCAAGTAGAAGGAACTCTAAAGAGTCACTAAACTAATGTGTGATTCGACTGTGTTTGAAGTGGGTGGGTTGGTTATTGAAAAGGGGGGATTACCTCTCAATTTTGAGTTGAACCATCACTTTGATGGAAACTGAGAACCATCAACAAAGCTCTTCGTTCCAGATTCCCTTGAGAACGCATTTTGTTGTTCAACCGCCTTTCTGCTCTGTCATTTTTAACTAATTTTCATGCCTCGAATCATCACCAGAATTTGCTGCGAGACACCCAATCTAACAAACTGTGAGCCAGATTAATCAAAGCCTAATGGACTTTTCTGGGTAATTAATGTTAAATTGTTTTGCACATGCCAAGCTGGTGACATACAGGCAATGGCTGGCACTTTTTAAGCACCTTTTAGCGTTTTCATGATGCATCTGCATCGGCTGGACATGTTTACTTGGGTGAAATAGGATGTATTTCTGCCCATGTGGCCAGCTGTCTGGTAATCTTGTACAAATGCTGTAGTAAAAGTATGTATTTCTCTCTGTAACATCAACTAGTACAGATGGAACAGCCTGATTTTAACCACCCCTCCAATATCAACTACTGCTGTTGAAATGGCTTGATTTTGCATGCTTGCCCTAAATGCTTCAGTAAAATTGTGCATATTTCTGCCCGTATCATCAAGCACCACTGTTGAAATTGCTCGATTTTTCTCAATTTTTCACGCCTCACTTTCCTCATGGCTGCATAAACGCATCTGCCCTCATCCTGGAATAAAGGGCAATGTCTGCACACTTTCTACACCTTTTCTTAACCTTCAGACCGTGAGCGGTGCGGATCGGTACCAGCAGCGCAACAAATGGTAAATCGTGATCATACAGCAAAACAACTCCTTATGTGGAAGTCATGCTGAGCTTTCTTTGGTGTTCCTATGTCACGTAGAACCAAAGTTACTGTTCAAAAAACAATAATAACCAGTACTGAAGTTTTAAAAATGACAAAAATGGCAAAATTTCATTTATTTTAGGGCTTAGAAACAAACCAAAAAACAGAAGATCTTTGAAACCTGGAGAACGTTTTAGATAATCTGTGCCCTTAAGTGGATGGGGGAAACCCACAGAAGGAGGGGGCCCAGAGAGCGGCCGATCAGCAGTGCGGCGAGCGAAAATGCAGCAAACAATGAGCGTGTAGTAGAACAAACACAGGTTTTAGACTGTTTTACACCAGATTTATTTATTGAAATCAGATTTTCCTAATACACAAGTTCTAAGGGTTAAAGAATATGTCAGGACACATCCACAGAGCATCATAACCCATAGCAAACACTTTAGAAACACATGATTTTGTGTCTGAGGGGAAGAGAAGGAGGAAAAGGCACTATCGCCCCGCACCTGAGTTGCCTCATGCAAAGCAATGGGAAACATTCCTCCCTGGAGTTCAGCTCCGCGGAGAAAATAATCTTTCTCCTATTGACTTGTAGCTCCGTCTGTAATGTAATTATGTGTAAAGGTCCTTGCCCTTGGCCACGATTATTTACCGTGTTCCTTTTGCTTATTCCATTACTTATGATTATTTATTTATTTTGTCTCGTATTGTATTGCCCTCCAGAATTGTACGCAAACGGTGTTTACCGTTGACGAGGGAGCCAGGAGATGCATTAGCAGTAATAAAATTCTGCTTCGTTCTTTTTCGAGGACTACACGCCAATGTGCAATGCTGTTTAAAAAAAAAAGATCCAAAGTTCTGTACAGAAGTCTGTACATAGCGCCAGACTTTATTGTATTTTTAATGTAGTCTTAATAGTTCACCTAAAGGACTTTAAAGGACTCTCATTTTCAGTCCAATCCCTGGACCTGGCCAGAGGAATGTTTTTCATTTCTTAAGCCACTTAGTGACACAGTAACTCAATTTGCCAAAGATAAGACCATTTTCCAGGCATAAAATAATTTTTTTGTCCATCATCAAAGCAAAATGTAGTAGTAGCAAGGAGAGAGAAGAGAGGGAGCACACACACACACACACACACACACACACACACACACACACACACACACACACATATATATATATATATTAATGTATTTATTCCCTAAAGTGCATATAAACATTATATTTAGACTTTATTTCCCCCAGTATTAGGAGTGTCTTCTTAGAATATTTCCTGTATGAAGTATTTTGAAAGGTTCTTCTTTTTCAAATGCCATTTTAAAGAACACTCTGGTAAGAATCAGTATGGTAGAAGAACTGTCTACGCCAGTGTTGAACGGCTTCTTTATTTAGAATGGATTAGTGATTTTATTATTGATGTGTTGATATCAGTCTAAAGAGAATAAGCATATTGTGGACCCAATGCTGTTGCACGAGAGCTGTGCACAAGATTATGATGTATTAAACTGAAATGAAAGTGCTCTGGAAAAAACGCCGTTCAGTCTAGTTACTGCTTAATGAAGCATCAGTGGGCAGCCAGTTAATAAGCAGATGTTGGCTCGATAGCTTAGCAGTTATGAGCCTTCAGAAGAGCGAACTAATGGACAATGGTGGAAAAGATGGTCATGTATAATATGCACATTAAAACTACACTTTCTATAATAGCTGCTTAATAACATTGTAATAAGTTATAATCTGCTGTCTTAAACAGACCGTCACATAGACAATTACAAGTTCTACCTCAGACTGGTAATATTTGTAAATAACAACATAGTCACAGTGTAGACCTTATCTTATTTTTGGTCATTCCTAATTTTTGCATTGTATTTATGCTTTTCTATATTGCATATTATAATGCATTGTTTAATGCTGCATTTCTATTGCAATGTTTTCTGTTCTAATACGTTTTTTATTGTTGAAGTCTTCTAAAATCACAAAATGATACCGAACCAAAAACAAGAAAGGTTTACATAATGTCACAGCATAAACTCCCAACTCAAACCACCCTCCCACCTCCCTGCATGTAAACCCAAAAGCACTGTTTACGCCAGCGTGTACCGAAACAAAGTGAATTGACTGCGTGGCCTTCGGTGCATAAATGCAGTCAAGGTCAGTGCCGTGACCCCTCTCTTTCTTTTCATACATGCAATAGATTAGGTGAGACTTGGCAGCCGCAGGAAAACGTTACGTATAAGCTATTAAACATGTCAAGGCAGCGGCTCAAAACTGCGCTTTTCCGTTGCAAGTGCATGCTGGGATACGCTTGTTCTTCCGAACGCCCTTCATGAGCGTTTTTCCTCTGTTCCTCTATCCAGGCGAGATACACTTTGATATATATTACATCGTCCCTCCGAGACACAGAGGCCCCTCAACTCTTTTCTCTCCCATTGTTTCTTTATCTCTCTTTTCTCTTTCTCTCCTACTTTCTTTCTCTTTCTCTCTCTCTGGATGCAGGAATTTAGGTGTTCATCATTTAGGAGTGGGTGGCTGTGTGTGTGTAAAGCGAGGTAATAAAATGAGCTAAAGAGAGAGTGAGAGTAAAAGAGGGAGAGGGAGAGAGAGCGAGAGAGAGAAAGAGAGAGAGAGTGGTTGAATGTGAATGTATCCTGTCTCAGGAAGCGCACACAGCTTCCCTGTGGGCACCATATGTCACTCCTCCTTTTGAACAGGAGTGAGTGTGTGTTTGCATGTGTTTGTGTGTGGCGTCTGCTCTGTGCCCCTTGTTTCCGGCTTTTGGCGAAGGACGAGCCGCATTTGTCCCGAATTTGCTGCTACAAACTCGCTAATCAAGCTTTTAGCTCTTCTAACATTTTCCCGAGCAACTGCGCAAGTGCGCCAAAAGGGCTGCATCCTTCCTGCACTGCAGAATAGTCGTGTCTGAGGAAGGAAACACACCTTAAGGTTGCCATGCCTGATGGCTAGAGGGGTTTAAAGGCCCCCAGGGGTCCACTGGGCTGTTGAACAGTAGTTTTGAGCTCTATGGAGGGTAGGAGCTCTATCCAGTGCCTTTGGGATGGGCGTTTGTGGGCAAGAACTGAACATCCGACATCAAAACCAGGCATCACTAAAGCTCTTGTGGCTGCAATCAAATTCTCACAGAAACGTTCCAACATCTAACACTTTCCCAGATGAGTAGAGGCTGGGGATTTTGGACGTGTAATGCACACTGGCCACATTTAAGATGACTTCTCTTTCCAGTTTAGCACTCGTAACACTTTTTTTTGCAGTATATCGTAGCTCTAAAAGGCCAGCGGCGACCGCTCAGAGAGAGTGACTCATTTTTGACCTTTGCTCAAAATGAACATTTAAATCTGTCTCAAACGAGATATGTCAGTCAATCTTATCAGTAGCCGTCGCCCGGGGAGACATCTGTTTCATGCTATTAGCGAGTTTAATGCACAAAATCACCTTCATTTAATGCTGAAGTGAGTCACCTAAATTGCTACTGTTGTCATTTTCTGGGCACTTTGATATGAAAGTTTAAATGGCATAAAACCATATAAGTAGATGTCTGGTTAGTGTTTACAGGAGTGAGCGAAGAGCACAGCACCATCACAGCATGTCAGGTTTATTCATTCTTTTAGCTTGTGGTAATGGTATGTCTCACAAGGAATTCGTTTACTATGTCGTTCTTACTCAACCAGAGCATGTCAGGCCTCGTTCACACGGACGTTTGAATCTTTGATAAATGAACGCGCTCTGAACTCCACAGGTGTTTTTGTAGCGTTTTGTATCTGCGCTTGATTGGCATTACACTGGCATTTGTCTGATGCTGTTTAACGCCAGTCTGCAGCCCAGTGTGTAGTTTTGTGTTTTCACCTGTGGGGGCAGTAATCATTCTCTCCAGATTGTTTATGTGTTAGGATTTGTAGTTTTACTTTTTCCTTCAAAACTTGATTTGTCGCGGTTCCCAGAACAATTGAAACATGGGATATATTCGGTCCTCCAGAACGTCAACCGAACGCCGTGTAAACGCAGTACCGGCGTTTTCTTCGTGTTCGTCAGGATTTCGGCAGAAATTGATGCCAAGAAGACGTTGCAAGCAGCGTTTTTTTGACGCCACCCGAACCCACAGCCGACCAAGCGCCGGGGCTGAACGCCGTGTGAACACTGTGATTTACTCCAATGAGCAGAAAAACAATCGACGCTCAGTCCGCGCTCACCTGGAGCCACGAACGCCAGAAAAACGCCTGATTCAGACGCCCGTGTGAACGAGGCCTTATAGTCTACCCTCAAAGTGGTCAGTATTTGTGCATATTCACGACGGTCATAGTAAAGTGGATCAGCCTGTGGACCTGGAGCTATCCATGTGATACTATATTTTCTACCACTGTATGAAAGAACCTCCATGCTGTCCTTATTGTTGGTTGTGCTTAGCGCTCACAAATATTCATTCATTCATTTTCTGTAGCCGTTTTATCTTACCTGGGTCCCAGGTACCCAGACCCTATCCTGGCTCATGATGGGTGGAGCGCCAGCCCACCGCAGAGTGCACACACACACCATTGTGCTCGCAATTAACACTGTTAAGAAAATGCTTACTTTTGATCTGTTTCATCAGAATAAAAAAACTACAGTAACTACGGTAAAAACTGTAGTTTTGCTGTAGCTGCTAAAATTTCGCTTGTATGTTGGATGACGTTTTTTACCGGATTTTCTCCCCAGTTTAGTTTCCTTCTTTTTCAGCTCCATGCTGATTACCCTTTATCAGATGATTCTATCCATGCAGGGATGAAGGCTAGCTATGCTTTCCTCAGATCATTAGCTTTCATCATCCTTGATCTTGGGGGAGGGTGCATCCCAGAGAGAGCGAGGTCAGTCGTGCTCTTTCGCCTTTGGTCTCAAACTTGTTATATCCCTGTGATGGTTGCACCACTTGAGAGGACCCCAAATGACATTTTTATTTACACCACATAAAAACACCTTCCTTTCAATAAAACCAGTGCACGTTTTTCAAAGACGCTATTTAAATTTGTTTCTTTTTCCATTCTCCATTCCACATCATTCGCCAGCTCTTGCTTTGCAAATCGATGGCTACAGCATTAAAGCAGGTTTATTTGCTTAGCCATATCCACAGCTGTTGATGAAGTCCCTGATAAATAGCCACTTGCATATAGAATGATGCCTCTTCTAATGCATGGTTGTTCCAACAATATAAAAGACTAGATTGCATTTCCACAAGAAAATGCAAAGTGTGACTGCAAGGTTGCTATAAAACTGGTGTTTTAAAACAAGGTTCTGCTCACGGCGTGGCACTGAACCAGCGCCTCTTCAGACTCCTCATTCAGCGCAGCGGGTTTTTCCTCCTTAAGTTCACAATGCTCGCTCCATATAGACTCTTAAGCCACTCTCCCCACCACTCACGCTCCCCATACATTATGGAGGTGAGTCAACCACAAAAATCAAAATTTTAAAAGATCAATACTCAGCTCCAGATCATCCGATTAGGAAAAACTGAATACAAATACAATACACTGAATATTAAAGAACATTTTAGCCCTGAAACTTCCAAAGTTCAGTATAGCTTTAGTGGAGAGGTGGCTCCAAAAAGTTGAATTGAAATAATAATAATAATAATAGCAATAATAATAATAATAATAATAACAACAACGTAAGAAGAACAATAGTGTGATTGTGGAAATGAACCAAAAACACACACGCATGCACACACTCGTCTCTGCTCCTAACACACTTGATCCAATTAATCAGCTCATTCACAAGCCCTTACTGAATAGAAGTGTGTGCGCTAAAGCAAGAAAAGCACTGAACTGTGCGGTGCAGAGGGTCTCCAGGTTGAGGGTTTTGCTTTAGATGTGGAAATTAGTGTGGTAATCAATGAGAAATCACATCATAAAAGGAGATTAGAAGGTAATATATTAGAGTAGGCCTTTTTGCCAGACGTAAATTGCATTTTTTATGTAACTTTATCAATAGCAGCTGAAGTTCCTCCCCTGTCATGCCAGCAGGTAGACGTTCGGACTTCAGAGTCAGAGTCCGCCTCTGCCTCGTCCAGCCGCTGCTGCACAGCCGCTGAGTGAATCTTAATGTGTGTATGATAGTGTCCCTTTTCTCCACTCTGGCCCCGCGGCCCATTGTCAGAATGAGCCGGCGATATGTAATCAGTGGGCCAACGGCTCCATTAATGGGATTTTGTTGTGTTTTAGCAAAAGCCAAAGGACTTTACAGATAAGGCAACTGTTTATCCTGTTAATGTGTCACTTTAAATACATTAGGCTCTTTTTTGGCCGCCTGCCCCTTTAATCCTGCAGAGCAGCTGGACAAACCATTTATAGATCTCTACATAAATTAGAGCAGCATTGTTTTGTATAATGACACTAATTTCCTTGTAGAAGAGGGGTTCCTTTTTTTTTGTGTTGGCCCCAAAATCAAATTGTATTATAGTGCAATAGCGTATTAAATGTGTAAGGCAAGCGCCGGGGGTTTATGGGCGTGTAAGGTGCAAGAGATGATAATGGGATGTAAAGTAGAGGTCACCTTGGTGACGGATAGGTGGGGAGGAGGGAGGGGCCAAGCTGGGCCTCATCCAACAAGACAGCAAGCATGCTGTAGAGAGCAAGAACCGCTTAGTGCAGGATAAAGGGAGTGCATTATTCTGTGTAGAACTGTATGGGCCTGAATAACAGGCAGACGTTTGAGCTCCATTACTAACAGACGTACAAAGAATGTAGAAGGACATGCAAACTCCATATATAACTCATTTTATTATTATTATTACAATTACTATTTTTTTTGCATATGTGTGTGTGCGTACGTGTGTGTGTGTTGAAAAAAATACTTTTATTTATTTATTTTTTTGCATGAACATGATCATTTTGTATTTAAAAAAGCTTTGTTACGCCTTTAACAGCTGAAGTATGGTTTTTTTTTCACAATTCTGTGCTTTTGTGGTACAAATAGTATTACAAAGAAATCTAGGACCGGTGTTTAATAAAAGTTTTGATCTGGTTTAGTGATGTTAGGAGCCATGCCATTTGCTGGGAAAAATACCTCATATGAACTCGAAGCCTTATCTGAGAGCCTGTGAGTGTGTGTGTGTGAGTGTGTGTGTGTGTGTGTGTGTGTATGTGTGCGTATGTGTATATGAACAGTGATTGATGCCCACCGGAGGCCATGATGCCACCCCGCCTGACTGGTTCTGAGTGATTGAGCTGAGTTTGAGTTAGTTTTGGCTGGAGGGAGAGCAAAAAAGAAAAAAAAAAAAGTTTTTGTTGCTGGTGTGTGTGTCAGTGGCAGATGGAGTGACACATCATGTCGGCTGGGCATAAAACGGCCTTACAAGGGAAATCACTGAAGATATGAATCTATTTTCAGGAAGCGGGCAGCTGGCTTTTGCAGGTACAGGAATAGTTGCGGCTATTTATAGGCTCAGCTGGACCTCAGCAGTGTCTTAGAATAGTGTGTGTGTGTGTGTGTGTGTGTGTGTGTGTGTGTGTGTGTGAACAGTACAGTGAACCCTATTCACCAAAGCTGCCCACTGACCTACCTGACCATAATATAAAATCCAAATTTCCCAGTTTATTATCTGCCTTCTGCATGTCTGTGCAATTTCAAGTGTGTGTGTAAATCCATTTAAGTTCAAATGATTTAGCAGAATAGGCAGTTAGTGTTCTCCTCCAATCATGTTGAGCTGCGAAATGACTTTACCTCCCTACAGAACGTTTTAATTATGCTTATGACAGCCATGAAACATACAATAAATACAATTTATCTTCTTTTTTTTTCTTGTAAACATGAACATTCTGCTGTGTGATCCATGATCTGAACCTCCAGTCCTGGCTTTACTCACAGAAATAGGCTGTTCTTTAAGTGGCTGTCATGTCAAGTCAGTTGATTTCTGCTGCACATTTTATAACTGCGCAGTTTTAACGGTCCATGTCCGAGCAGCTAGTGGCTAAGCCAGTGGGACCTCAGGAGGACCCAGGACTCCTGTCATCCTCTGTTTGACACAGGAGAATAAAAGTATATCACTATGGAAGTGACTAACAGTAAAAGGCAGAAATATACAGACAGCACTTTAAGCAGTAGTCTCTAGTTAACTGTAGTAGGATCAATGAGTTTCTTGCACTCTTTTTTCAGTTCTGACCTTCTTTGTGGGTCTGTTTTTGTTCTTTGTTGTGCCATGGTCCCAGAAGAACACTGTTTCATTTCACTATGCACTGTGTATGTGGTTAAACTGACAATAAACACCTACTTCTACTACTAATAGTATGTAGCAGCAACTTCTGTTGGACTCTGTGTGAATAGTAGGTTTGGTTGGAGGTTGGGCTGCACAAGCAGATGGTCAAACTGGTCTGGAGGACAGGAGTCTCACCTTAGATCTAATTGAGCATGGAGGCTCATATCAGGAGATATTCAGATATTATATTTCAGTAGAAGAATTTTGTAATCAGTGTAGAATGTGATCAAAAGTCAATACATTCTTGATGATATCAGACATGTGGTTAACCCTCTGAGGTCCGAGGATCCATAAATGGATCCTTTTCAGTTTTCCAAAACAAGCTCTGTGAGGTTTTGTCCTAGAAACATATAAGTAACACCATTAGAAAGCTCTACTTTTCAAATATGTATGTTTATTTTTACTTTGTTTGACTACCTCTGAAAACAGTTTTTTTGTCATGTCATGTTTACACAATATTTAAAAAATAATAATGTCATTACATTCACTTTACTCACATATTATTGTTGCTGAGGCTTTCCAGAATATAACAATATGTGTCACCTTTTGCATAGATGTTTTTAGTGAGATGAAATACTTAAAAATGTAAAGGTGTAGCAAACTGCCTCAAAGTGCCGGAAAGGCCTCGGACCTCAGAGGGTTAACTTTCCTGGTCCTAGTGAGGACTCTGTCACATTCTGTACTAGCTGGAGTTTAGGTTCCTACAGGGCCATTCTGAAACCAGGACATTACAGTAAACCAGTCTGGAGGTAATAAAAGTATGAACTAAATTTTTTGGTGTAAAATGAAGGGATATTACATTTCCCAACATGATTCAGCAATATCTCGAAGATCTAGACTTAAACCTGACAGTTTGAAGGACCTTTTTTGAGGTAGTTGAGCAGGAGGATGTGGCATTCAGTCCTTTATGTCCTTTTTCTGATCCTTGCTCTTATTTAATTTAAGTTTAACATCAGGTTTGGTTGATATATGCTCTAGTGTGGAAGCTAATCCCATGTTTGTTGGTAAATGTACCTAATTCATGACATGCAGCTGAACCTTGTCGTGGTTTTCTTTACAGCCGTGATTTTTAATGCATGGAGGCACCAATGTGCTTTTATAAAATGCTGCTGTGAAGATGATGAGGAGGAAGAAAATGTGGATCCATTTAGCGGAAACAAAGCAACAAGGATATCAAGAGACAATAAAAAAAAACGAAGAGTCAAATTATTTTTTGATGGTTTCAATTTTTTGAGCTGGTTTCTGTGCAGCTTTGATGAATAAGGGACCGGTGTTTATTTCATTTGCCGATGAACCCGTTCAGTGAGTCCTGCTGAAGAGAGAACACAAAAGTCCCACAGTTTCCCGTAACTCAGTGCTAAAAAAGCCCCATGCTGGTGTCAGCATGAAACACGGCACAATACGCTTTGGCTCTTTTGCAGTTCACCCTTCTGTCCTTTAGAAGCTATTAGTGTATGAAATAACAGGGGTTTTATCTGCAGGCTCACGTCGTTCTCTTTGTGTGTGTGTGTGTGTGTGTGTGGAGGTGTTTCTTGGCTCAGATATTAGGATGCTGAGAGTTTGTTTGTAGTAAAAACACTAATGAGAGCCAGCCATCGAAACTCTGCATGGACACCTTCTTTATAATATGCACTCTCATACTCTGTTGGGAAAGAAGCCTCTGTGTTCTGTACTGCCTCAAGGAAGCATAAAGTCCTAAAGGCCTGTCAACACTGCCTGAGGTTTCAGATATTTTCTACATACTACATATTAATTTCTGGTTTGGCTGATATATGCTCTAGTGTGGAAGCTAATCCCATGTTTGTTGGTAAATGTACCTAATGGCGGCGTTCATGATGTCAATAATAGGACATCCAGCTGAACCTTGTCGTGGGTTTCCTTAATGTTTGGGTTCTTTTAATGCATGGAGGCACCAGTGTCCTTTTATTAAATGCTCCTGTGAAGATGACGAGGAGGAAGAAAATGTGGATCCATTTAGCGGAAACAAAGCAACAAGGATATCAAGAGACACTAAAAATTTTGTTTCTATGAGAAATATAAATAATGAAGCTGACACCTATATGATCATTTCTAAAACAGAATTCTAAAGAACATGTAAAACTTGAAGATAATCTAAAACAAATGGTAATCAAGAACAAAACTGAACACACAGCACTGTGCAAAAATCTTAAGCCACCTCTCTTTTCTTTATATTATGCTTTGAATCACCTTGTTGGTGAACAAACTATTGTATGTCTGACAAACTGACAAACGTTCGCATACTGAGTAGATTAAATTAAAGAAATAAGAACAAATGTTTTACTGCGACAGGCTGTAAAGTGTCTAAAGATACTCTGAGCCTAGATAAAGGAGTTCCAACCACTCAGCATTCAGCACCACCAGTATACTGATCACCGCCTGATCATCTGGAATCATCTGCTCCTGGTTCTTCACTGGTTCAGGGGGGTCAAGACTTTCGCACAGTGCTGTATGTATTAGGGCAGGCTGCTCTGTGGAGGCGCCAGGATTTTAAAAGTGGAACTGAATGGAAGTGAAATAAAGCAGGTTACCTTGATCTCTTTGTAAATTTGCAGATGATGAGCCTTCAGGTGTAAAAACATGTTTGTTGTGTCTCCGCCTTTCGCCTCAACTCTTTGTTGACACATTCGGCAGATTGGGTATCCGTCAAAAACTACCGAACCTGCCGTGTCTTTCAGGAAGCCAAAATACTCCCAAACGCGAGATAAGAGGTTCTGCGTTGGGGGATGAAGATCTGGAGCATCGGGTCCATCATCGTTACTTGAAGAATTAATCACTGCCTGAAAGAGACACGGGGAAGTGAAGCAGTTACTCTAAACAACAAACAACTTGCGTTAAAGGAACCATATCATGGCAAACCGAACTTTTTTTTTTTTAATATAATAGCGTATAAAAGTAGATTTTGTATATAAACACTTCACAGTTTTAACAGCTAACAGTCACTTTCTGCGTGAAGAATTAAGCTACAATATGGATTCTTGTATTTGTGAGGTCACAAAAACAAGAACATGTATATACATACAGTGAGATTTAGCTCCACCCAGTCAGAAAGGGCATCCAATCAGATAAGATCATTTGTATTTATCGATCTTAACCCTCCAGTGTGAGGAGTTACAGGGTTGCGCCTCCTGACTCCTTTACACTAAAGCGTCCAACACAGACACTCTCTCTCACTCTCTCTCACTCTCTCTCACTCTCTCTCACTCTCTCTCACTCTCTCTCACTCTCTCTCACTCTCTCACTCTCACTGCGGCCCAACAGCTGACGGACAGAGAAACACACACAACCGACAAACACACACTCGCTGTTTGACGCTGTGAAACTAATCTTTACATTTTACACTCCTGAACCTCCTGACAGTGTCAGAGTGACTCGAGTCGCCTGCAGAGCTGCTGTTTTAGTTCCAGACTTTATAAACCAACTTCTCCTTATTCACTCAGCATTACTACACGGTAACCATAGAAACCACACTGTAGTACAAACAAACATCTTGTCGAACCAGCCAGGATTCAGTCAAACGGGTCACACCAGCACCGAGGCGAACTGGGTCTCACTGACGAGGAGCTACATATAGAATATTAGATTAATATTATAAAATAATATTAACATATAGAATGTTATAAAAATGTAATTAGGTTCAATTAATACAACAGAGGGATTGACAGCATCAAAGAGACATACACATTAAATAGCCACGGGTAAAACAGATTTAAGGGGGAAAAAAAGGATTAAAGTTACACAGTACACAAAAAACGGATGGAAGTGGCTTCATGAACATGAATGATGACCATTTTGATCTGAAAGCCCATAAAGAAGTAATAAACGGAGAAAATGTAGATTACGGGTCCTTTAATGAAGAATCCAGGGACCGGGCGGTTACCTGTACTTCTGCATGCTCGGCCTCGTGATGTTCCTGAAGATGTTTCATCATGTTCGCCGTGGCCTCGCTGGCCGACTCCAGAGTTTGGGAACAGATTTTACAGGCTGGAGCGGCATCTTCCACGGACGTGCCCTCCTCCGTCTGGGGGTACTCGAAATACTCCAGCAATTTTGTGTAATTTGGACGTTTGGGAGCGCGAAGCTCTGAAGACGATGAGGCACTGACACCCGCGACCACATCATCCGAGAAACCAGGCTGGAACAAAAAACACCATCAACCATCAGTGACCACAACCAGACAAACCTCTTCTCTGAATAAAAAAAAAAACCCACTCAGTTCACATCGGAGGGTGTTTTCACATATAGTCCTCTTTAAAGGAACCGAACTCAGTCCTCTAGAAGTGGTTCAAAAAACGGACCAACCGAAAGTGGACTCGGTTCTTTTAAGTTCACAATGTGAGTTCATTTGAAAGAGAACTTGGTTCTTTTTAAGTTCACGGTCTGAGTTCATTTGAAAGGGGACTCGGTTTGTTTTAAGTTCATTGTGAGTTCATTTCTGCTCAGATGGGTCTCAGTTCTTTTTCTATTTACATTTTAGTTCCTCCTCCAACCTGCTGCCGCCGTTTCTTCACGTTCCCCAATCTTGGTAATTATTTTTCCACATAAGAGTAGACGGTTAAAAACTTCACCAAACTTCTACATTTTCTACTCTTGTACTACCAAACATCTACGTTGCTACTGTTTTCCTTCACTGAAGCTGATGGAGAGCAAGGACGCTTAGAGTCTGAGCAACTTGGTAGAGAAACTTGATCTTGACAAGAATCTCTAGGTCCCTTTACTTATTTATTTATTTTTTATTATCTGTTGTCTGTCGTCTTATGTTTGCTTGTCTAAAGTGTAAATTGCAATGAAGTCGTACCACGGCATGTTTGTATGTTTATTACAATTCTAAAAACCTCGTTGTTTCCCGGCGCTGTACCACGTGATCTACCTACAGCGAGGCGAGAGGAATTAAGACAGTCGAAGTGAACTCTGAGCGCTGTGTGTAAACAGTAAACTTTTTACAGTAAACAGTAAACAGTAAAAAGGCGAGACTGGACGTACCCTGATTTCCTCATAGACGGCCTTGTGGTGGTCCTGGAGATGTTTGAACAGGTTGGTGGTGTTCCCTCCTTTGGCGGCCACGTTGAGCTGGCAGATCTTGCAGATGGGAAAACCGTCACACACCACCGTGCCGTTGGCATCTTTCAGGTAACCGAAATATTCCCAGACCACCGACTTCACCCTCTGGGTGGGGGGATACAGAACCGGCGGCGCCAGTCCGTCCTCCTCCCTCAGAGAGTTGGTGGCCACCTGGAGACACATTCAGAGACACTTCAGCCACCTCAGAGTCCAGACCCAGCCCACCCACGTACGACTCACACTGCTGTAATCAACACTCTCCTCTCACAGTGAGACCAGTTGGATGGTAAAACACTACTAGAAGTTCCTCAAAGG
>JBBPCY010118842.1:0-17928 GCA_037974405.1 Brachyalestes nurse | reverse complement strand
TACAATCTACAATCTACAATATGAATATACAATATGAATTCACATTTGTAAATGTAAATGTACATACAGAAAATACAAAGAAATACATAATACGTAATGTCATTTGCATAATTTACCAGTATAAATGTTTCATGCAGTTTGGTGGGAACCCAGTGTCCTGTGCGATTGGCCTGGCAGTACTAGATGTAATAGAGAAGGAGGACCTAAGAGGAAATGCTGTCCGTGTTGGAAACCACCTTAAGGAACTTCTCAAGCAGCTCCAAGCCAAACACGCAATCATTGGGGACGTGCGGTAAGTGTCATGACTCAAGGTTTTCATTAACATCATCTTGCAGTGGACATGAGAACTGCGACACTCTAAGTGCCAGTATGGGAAAGAGGAGTTGTGTACACCATTGGTGATAAAATCACTTGGCATTGCTTGGGCAGCCTTCTGTGGGTTCCCTGTGGGTGTTTTATATAATGAGCAGTTAAGCAGCAAGTTGAATTGTATAGCATGGTCAAGCAAACTATATTTTAAAGGAGGTGCTCACAGGAACCATGGAGACGTATCCCTGCAGAAAACCTAAGGAGAAGTCTCACAGAAATAATTAAAGCTGTAATAAAGGCAAAAGGTGAACACATTTAAGATTGAAAAATAATTTGATATTTAGTTGTTAAGTCTTCTGTGTGACTTTCTAGTTCCTGGCTTTTCCTGAAAAATGAATATTTTGGGCTTATCAGCTGTTATGTCTGGAAACAAATTCAATGAAAGGGTGATCCAAATTTTTTTAAATGTGAACTGTCCTGTAGTAATTGCAACAGCAGGCAACAACTCACACCAATATAAATTGCCTAGCAGATATGAAACCATCAATTGGCCAGGATCATAAATATTTCTTCTCAAAATTTGAAAGATAATCAGGCAATGGTTTCTCCAGCATAGTACCGTGTTTTACCTTCTTGCGGTCCTGTAAGGAATCTCTAGTTAGAACTGATCTGTTAAAAGGGACCTATTATGCAAAACTCACTTAAAAAAAAACAAAAAAATAGTTATAGTAGGCCTATGGGCTATACAAAACATGCTCATGAAGTTCTTTGAAGAAAATCACTCTCACATAAAGAGATATCACCAGGTTTATTCTTCACAGTTTCAGTCCCGTTCAAAAAACGCCGTTTGAGGGCTCTGTCCCTTTCCTGCAAATAAGCTGTTACTGGCCACGCCCCACCATTCCATGCTCCACCCAAACGAAACAAAACGAAACTTAACTGATAGAAACACAAAAGTCATTATTTGAAAGTACTTACATCTCCCTCATCTGCTGACTTGTCACAGACAGTATACAGATCCCCCACGACACTGAAGTTAGCTCCTTATTCACAGCTCCTTATTTGAATTGTCCTGTGCGATTGGTGGAACTTTTAAAGGTGGAATGAAACCGATTGCTGCTGGGACATCGAAAATTAAATGGAGTCACGCAGTTCTTCTGTTTTCTTTGTCTGGGAGAAAGTGGAGGGATTTGTGCTGTTCTTTAAAGCACGCTTCCTGAGTGACCTGCCTCTGTCTGTAGCCATAGCTCTCTCGCTAAGCTCGTAAAACCAGCAGACAAAATGGTGAATCTTCAACTAATCTAGTGGCCGGGGTCTCGACAGATGAGGGGCGGTCCTATGCAAAGTGGGACGTCACACTCCAAAGTGGGCCCTCCATCTAAACGGTTCATTGTAAAAGGGACCCAAACTGTGAAAAATAAACCTGATGATATCTCTTTATGTGAGTGATTTTGTGCAAATAACTTTATAAACATGTTTTGTATAGCCCATAGACCAGGGGCGGGCAAACTATGGCCCGCGGGCCACATCCGGCCCGTTGGTATTTTTTAATCCGGCCCGCCGAAGATTGGTGTCTCGTCCGTGTCTCGGGGAAGTCGCGGAGCTGGGCGGGGCCGGGCACGCAGCATGAAATGACTCAAATTAGGTACGCATTTGCGCGGTGAATACCACATACGTATGGGCATACCACGTACAGCGACAGGTGGTGCTAGCCAGTTACCCCTGGCCCCCTAAAAATGTTTGCTCACGGTTAAAAAAGAAAAGTTGATTCAGAGTGCCACATTTTTAACAAGAAATGGACTGCTAAATATTTCTTTACAGAAGTCAGAGGTAAAGCCATGTGATTAGTTTGTGGTACACACGTACACAGGGGACTTTTAGATTGTTCAATAGTTTTTTTCATAGAAATTTATGGATTTAATATTTTTATCATTGGCTGTTTTGTTTTCTCATCATGATGTTTGTGACTGACACAATTCACATTGAGTGTTGTTTCCTGCCATGTTGGTCTTTAATAAATCTAAATCTAAATCTAAAAAAAAAAAAAAAAGTAATACATTTTAAAATAAAAGGTAATTTAATGTTGCAATTTGAACACTGTTAAAGTTTCACACTGTCCCATTTACTCCCAGTACATAGAATCTGTGTATGGAAACTGAAAATACATGTTTTGAATCTGCTGGTTTTGTGATGTCACAAACAAAATACCCATATACTGTTTGATTCAACCGATGTATTAGTGGCAGTTCGGAAAAAAAAAATCAGTGTCACATGTATTTCATGGTATTCCAGGTTTCATCCTCTGGTGCTGGTGGTGACGTGCAATTTGGCGAGTCCTGGTTACTGGGTGGAACTGGAGAGGACTAAATTGGCCAGAAAATCAAGGGAACAAAATTAATCAAGAATCTTAACTTTTTAATACCTGATGTCTTCAAACAACAACAAACAAACATTCTTTATTTGTCACATGCATAGTCATACAAGCCAATGAGGCGCCCGGGGAGCCGTGTGGGGACGGTACCTTGCTCAAGGGTACCTCAGGGGTGACACTAGCAGTTGGGATTCAAACCCCAACACTTTGATAGCAGGGCCAACACCCTAACTACTGTTCAGACCAGCTGCCATGTTTACTGATTGGTACACGACTTGGTTTTAAATGGATATGTTTTTGCTGTCCTGGAAGAATCTTTAAAGCAGAGAACCCACTGCTCCTCACACACAAAAACAATGATCCATATGCAACCTCCACAACCTTAAGCCTTTCCTAGGTCAAAATCAATTCAACAAATGGGTACAGAGACTCAATATTCCCCACTATGGCTATTCAACTGAATGAATAAAACAAGAGGCTGCGTACAAAAATAAACCAATTCATTTATTGAGTTTTCTTCTCAGTTAAGCAATGTGCAACAAAATATAATAAAAACACTGCAGTGGGCTAAGGCCAAAAAGCTAGTATGATTTTATGTCGTATACAAACAAAAAACCAAGTTATTTAAATACTCACAGGAAGAAGGAAAACAATAGTAATCACCCCCAACAAGGGCAGGTGAGGAGGAGACAAAACAAAAGGAGAAGCCAGCTGGAGAAGAGACCCACAGGGGCGCAGCAAGACCTACACTGCTACACTAGATTACACTACTAGATTAACCTCAGCTACACAACACTCAGGCAGCACGCGCACCATATCACTTAGATGTTGTAATAAGTTGAACATACACCACACTCACCCAAAGGCGTCGCAATCACAATACACTGCACACCAACCAACTTGCCCACCACCCAAGCTCGCCGACTCGCCAAGCCCTAATGACTCAAGCTAAGAATAAGCCCTCTCAACCCCGGCTGACAGAGGTAAAGAAAGAAATAGGCCTCGCCAAATAAATACACCAATAAAACAATAACAAACCAAAATAAACCAAATGGAGGTGGTTTTACACACTTAAGGCACACTATCACAAAAATATATTTATCACTCTGGGCCTAACACTGATGGCAATTAAACTAGCCCAAGGGACACTGAACAGGCCCACACCAAAACTCACAGTAACATTTAAAATGGGAAAAACAGTGGCTACAATTGGTTCCTGCAATTTACCAAATATCTCAATTAATCACCTGTCTATCAGAACAACATGCACAGAATACATTCAAACATATTAGCATGCGTAAACGCCATATAGACATTAGGCTACCTGTTACTGTTTCTGCTGCAGTCATACCATGCAGGCAAGAATAGGCCTTTGGCACAATTAGCTACAAGCTACAAATGCATAATCACTATTGTGACAATCACACATTTCCCGTTTACATTCACAGATTGCAATTTATTAAACATAACATATACTTTCTTAAAATCCCCACTACACACACCAGTAGTTGGCTACCCTCTCCACTTAGATGTTGCGTGAGTCAGGAAGCTACAAGTTAAAATACTTGCGATTAATAAATGAGCCCCACTAAATATTATGAGCTGCAGTGAACATATTTTAATTCCTTTGATGCTGAATTGTTACTAGGGACTTTTGCCAAACCTGCCTGACGGCCACGAGGCACATAAACACTTCCACCACACACCATGAGGCATGCTCGAATACAGACTAAATTGGCCAGAAAATCAAGAGAATTCAAGAATCTTTCAATTTTTAATGCCTGATAACCGAGATGTCTTCACGTGTTTACTGATGGGTATGCCACTTTGTTTCAAATGGATGTTTTTATTGTAGTCCTGTTTTGAGAACCCACTGCTCCTCACACACAAAATCAACGATCCATAATTGGTCATGGAGCCACATCTGCATTCCAGTACCATGACCTGACTGTCCTAGGCGATGGAAGATTGAGCCTTGGCTCCCCCTGTTCTTACTCCCCTTTCAGTTTCTCCCGTGCCTTTTATAAGGTCATGTATACGGCATTTAGCAGACACTCTTATTCAGAGTGACGTACATCAGTGCTTAAGTAGTCCACATTTGTTCTTCATACCTGTAGAGCTAGACTCTAATCAACATTTGCTTTTAACCAAGAGACTGCTAGCTAAGTCTCATGTTTCATGTGCGCCTTCTTAAGGTGGAGATCATTGTCTGCTCACCGCTGCCTTTTTTTTTTCTTGTGTGTGTTACGCTTGTTTCTCTTCACAGCCCTGAGCTCTTTGAATGTTTACGCCTGGCTCATGCATAACTCACTTCAGAATCAGTTACAAGACAGTGAAAGGCTACTCACCAGACAAACCTTAAATCTCCTTTAGAGAGTGAGAGACTCTGTCTAATCTTCACATGGTTTGTGCAAGCGGTTCAGTTCTCTGAAATCTGTGTTGTACTCTGACTATTATGAGCCTGTCCTGTGATTCCCTTTGTTTGTTTTCTGCCATTAGAAATACAAGTACTGAGATCAACTCCTGCAAGTGCTTTTCTCTTTTCTGCTACAAGATGTCACCATGACGCACGTTGCATGTCAGTCAAATGGCCATTTCACATCAAAGTAGGCAGTCACTGGTCACACTGAGCAACAAAACCATCCCGGATGAAATGGAAACTACATAAGGGCTGTTCACACACATTAGCCTTACTAGAGTGCAGCAGAGCAAGTCTAGCCATGTCACAGACAAATTACTCATCAAATAAAGGGCAAGCAGTCAGTGTATCTCTGATCAGATTGTCCGGGCTGCAGTTTGGAATTGACAACCATCATTTTAAGCTCTTGTCTTTAGTTGTGTCGGTCTTCCACGAACTAAGGCTGCACCACACTGCAAGACTAAACACTCTTACAGAGTGCCAACACACTGAAAAAGCTGTGAAAGGCAGTTCTGATCTGTAGATATATATATATACATTTAATACCAAGCCACTAGTGATAACACAGTAACCACAGTGTATGTGACAGAAAAAGGAACGAGTGAAATGTTTTCAGTTTCAATTATTTCTTAAGCCCATGTGTATACAATAAAATGTTTGTAGTTTTTGTCACAGAGTCTTATTGTGTTATCATCAGAAAACCATGTCTACCTGTATGGGGTGCCGTTTGTAAAAACAGCTTCACAAATGTAGAGGTGTCATTTATTCATGATTTAGCGCAATGCTCACACAATTTTCACACATTTAGAGCTAAATGTGTTACGTTTTGGTACATTTTCTTGCTGCATAATTGTTAAATAAATTTAAATGTTAAATCTAAATCAAAATGTTAAATCTTAAATCTAAATATTAAATCTAAGTGGGAGTCCAGAGGCAGCTGGCAGGTAGCGGCAGGCCAAGTGAAATGCAGTTTTGGTGGTCACTGAGGTAAAAACTCGGGTGTGGGAGGAGTTCGCAGAGGCAATGAAGAATGACTTCCGGACGGCTTCGAGGAAATTCTGATCCACCATCCGGCATCTCAGGAGGGGGAAGCAGTGCGGTGTCAACACTGTATATGTTGGGGACGGGGCACTGCTGACCTCAACTCGGGACATTGTGGGTCGATGGAAGGAATACTTCGAAGACCTCCTCAATCCCACCAACACGTCTCCCATTGAGGAAGCAGAGTCTGGGGACTTGGGAGTGGAAGTTGCAGAGGTGGTCAAAAAGCTCCTCTGTGGCAAGGCCCCAGGGTTAGATGAGATCCGCCCAGAGTTCCTTAAGGCTCTGGATGTTGTGGGGCTGTCTTGGTTGACACGCATCTGTAACATCGCGTGGACATCGGGGGCAATGCCCCTGGATTGGCAGACCGGGGTGGTGGTCCCCCTCTTTAAGAAAGGGGACCGGAAGGTGTGTTCCAACTATAGGGGGATCACACCCCACAGCCTCTCCGGGAAGGACTCCTTTGGGGAGTGCTCCGAGAGTATGGGGTGCCGGACACCTTAATAAGGGCTGTACAACCGGTGCCAAAGCTTGGTCCGCATAGTCGGCAGTAAGTTCCCTGTGAGGGTTGGACTCCGCCAGGGCTGCCCTTTGTCACCGATTCTGTTCATAACTTTTATGGACAGAATTCCTAGGCACAGCCAGGGTGTTGAAGGGGTCCGGTTTGGTGACCACAGGATCAGGTCTCTGCTTTTTGCAGATTATGTGGTTCTGTTGGCTTCATCAGGCCATGACCTTCAGCTCTCACTGGAGCCGTTCGCAGAATGTGAAGCGTCTGGGATGAGGATCAGCACCTCCAAATCCGAGACCATGGTCCTCAGCCAGAATAGGGTGGAGTGCTGTCTCTGGGTTGGGGATGAGATCCTTCCCCAGGTGGAGGAGTTTAAGTATCTCAGGGTCTTGTTCACGAGTAAGGGAAGGATGGAGTGGAAGATCGACAGACGGATTGGTGCGGCATCAGCAGTGATGCGGGCGCTGCATCAATCTGTCGTGGTAAAGAAAGAGCTGAGCCGTAAGGCTAGGTCCTCAATTTACTGGTCGATCTACCCAGTGTTCTGGGCATGTCCCACCAGGAAGAACCCTTGGGGAAGACCCAGGACACGCTGGAAGGACTATGTCTCTCGGCTGGCCTGGGAACACCTCGGGATCCCCCTGGAAGAGCTGGACGACGTGGCCGGGGAGAGAGAAGGCTGGGTTTCCCTGCTTAGGCTGTTGCCCCCGCGACCCGACTCCGGATAAGCGGGAGACAATGGATGGATGGATGGTTGGATTTAACATTTAAATTTAACATTTAACAATTATGCAGCAAGAAAATGTACGTTTTTTAAACACATTTAGCTCTAAATGTGTGAAAATTGTGTGAACATTGCGCTAAATGATAAAAATGACACCTCTAAATTTGTGAAGCTGTTTTTACAAACGGCACCCCATATACCTGTATTAGTTTAAAGAGGACCTATTATGCAAAACTCACTTTTAAAAAAGTTATAATAGGTCTATGGGCTGTACAAAACATGTTCATGAAGTTCTTTGAAAATCGCTCTCACATAAAGAGATACCACCAGGTTTATTCTTCACAGTTTCATTTCTGTTCACAACAGCCATTTCAGGGCTCTGTCCCTTTCATGCAAATCAGCAGTTGCTAGTCACGCCCCACCCTCCCACGCTCCACCCACCCCTTACGCGGCTCATAAACAAAATACTTTAGGTGGAACTTTTTATGGTGGAACGAAACCAATTATTGCTAGGACACGGCCATTAAAAATGAAATGGAGCCACGCAGTCCTTCTGTTTTCTTTGTCTGGGAGAAAGTGGAGGGATTTGTGCTGTTGCTTGCAGCAACAACACAATACAACACTTCATGAGTGAGCTGCCTTTGCCTGTAGCCGTAGCGCTAGCAGACAAATCTTCAACTAATCTAGTGGGCGGGGTCTCGACAGATGAGGGGCGGTTTAATGCAAATTGGCCCCCATCCTACATCACACGGGGGTCTTTTTCCAAACGGTGTGTTTTGAACGAGACCCAAATTGTGAAGAATAAACCTGGAGATATCTTTATGTGAGAGTAATTTTGTGCAAAGAACTTCAAAAACATGTTTTATATAGCCCATAGACCTGCTATAACTAAAGTGAGTTTTGCTCATTTTTTTGCTCATAATGAGTCCCCTTTAAATGATGCTTTCGCCACTCGCAGTAGGGAGGACACGCTGCCGTATCATGTGAACTGGGAACAGTGAATGCGGCGTCTCCTGTCTGTCAATTCGTTTGTGAGCCAAAGGAGCCTGATCTTCTTAGTCATCTGATCCAAATTATCTGACTCTTTAAAAAGAGTTGAAATTCCCATAACTATTCACGTGTTAGTGTAGTAGGAACCGCAGACTTGGATTGAGCACATCTGCACATTATGAGAGGTCACTTTTCTTGTACTTCTTTTAAATCTCTCTTGGTTTTGAAAGACGGTCGCCATTGGTGACTGAAATGAAAAAACTAGTTGCAAAATAAAAAATCTAGTCGCATTGGCGACCATTTTAGTTGCCATCTGGAGCCCTGTAATATATTTATATACTTTCAAATATGTCACATCAGACATATAGGATATATGAAATTATATTCTCATGAAATAACTGTTTCATCTAATTTCACTTCTTCAAGCACAGACACTGTTATACTGAAAATCAGATGTCACAAACTGTAGCATTTGTTATGGTGATAACATGCAATGGAGATATTCTTAGTTTGCCAATTTTAGTCAAGTAGGTGTTTATTGTTAGTTCAGCCATGAACATGTGATATAGTTAAAAAAATAAATATATTTTGCAAATATAATTAGTTATAAAGAAATGAGTATTTGCATTTATTTGGAAAATATATATAAGAAATATTTGTTATAACACTGCACTTTTTTGAGGTGTGTAAAATGAACCTACTGTCTGTGGCTCCCATAAACATCAGCAGCATCACAGTGACCAGCATTGTGCCTGGATTTACAGTACAGACGACCAAAGACCTCTGACCAAAGCTGGAAAAATCTGAAGAAAAGGGACCCTGCTTCAGTCTATGCAAACCTTCAGCAAGTCTTAAAGTTTCTCAAGAAAAAGGGGGAAGTTTATTTATGTATTTATGTACTTCCTGGTTTTATACATCTTAAACCACAGAGTGGATGTGGTTAACAGTAGATGGCCAGCAGTGGAGTTTGCTTGCACTGAACAGAAACGTTTGTGGGTGACAAAATTGTTTGTGATGTTTTCAAACAACTGGCCTGACTGTTGTCCCATTTATGTACATAATGATCTGCTGTTATCTGCATTTTCCAAAAATCTGAAAGAAAGTACCAGAACCTTTTCTGTCTGTGGAGGGTGTTCGTGTGATGTCACTGTAGGTGAAAGACTAACTTTTACTCCAGTACCAAAAAAACATGATGAGAAAGAGCTTTGGTGCAATAGATCGTACAAACAGATTCAACAGGAAACTGAAATGGTCTCTTACTGTCTAAAGAGAAGAAAAGCAAATTAATTTATCCTTAGTAGGATAACCTTAGTAGGGAACCTATGGAACTGGGAGTTAAACAAATGATTCTCTGCTTTAATTTAAGGTATGTGAGTGCTCAGTGATTCTGACAATTTACCAAAGACCCAGTGGTCCATAAACATTGATGGGGCCAGGAATCGGGTAGCCACACGGACATTAAAGAAGAAATGTTGATGTACAAAAACAACAACAATAGACAATGAGAGCAGTGAAGACTGTTCATTTCAAATGTCAGCTTTGTAATTTCTGAGTCACTGAGTGAGGATTTCCTGTTTTACAAGAATGTCCAAAGTAAAGCCACAGTTGATGAGCTGTCAAGTTTCTTGACAATTACTTTACAGAACATGGGCTGAAAGGGAAAAATTGTGTGGGCTTTTCCTCAGATGGCCTTCAGATCAAGGTGGGGTGAAAAAAAGACTACAGGTAAGAAGATTCGGCACACTTTGTCATTCACAGAGAAGCGCTAGACAGCTAAGCCTTAAACTACACAAGGTGAGTTTGATGTCTTGGGTAGCAGTTACGCTGGCAACCACCAGGGGGTAGTACCTTTACATCTGTCACCTTCTCTTCCCTGACCTGTCCTGTTACCTGTTCTCACTTATTGCCCTTCTCAGGTGTTACCCTGGTGCAGATCAGTTAATTCTGTTTCTTTTAATGTTGCCTTCCTACCTTTTTCACATGCTCTACGTTCACTCTTCTCCGTGTATTAATACTCTCTGTAATCGCACCCTGTCATCCCCACAAGTTTTGTTTTCCTTCGAGCTTAGTTTCTTTCCTTTTGTTAATATTAATATAGTTGTTCATACAAAGTGTCTTCTAACTTTCCTCTCGCCTGTCCTGTTCCATTTCTATCACTCTCTCCCTCCTTCATGTTCCCTTGCTCCCTTCCTCTTACCTTTTGCCTGCTTCTCTCTGGTCTGTTCCATTGCTCTCCTCGCACCCTCGTTCACCTTCCCTTAGCAGTCTCAGTTTCTTTTTTCTTCCTCTCTGTTTAACTTTACTTTCTGCCTTCTTCATTTTGTTCAGTTCGTTTAAATATTTGCACTTGTACTGCCCTTTTAATTTTCTTTTCTTCTTCTATTTATTTTATCCCTCCCAATATCTTATTCTATTTTATTATCTTGTATTTAGTTTTATTCTCTATTTCTGTAAAGCACATTGAATGGGCTGTGTATGATAATGTGCTATATAATAACAAACTTAAACGTGGACTATTATATTTATTGCCTTTTTTAACTTTGTGCTTGTTTCTCTCGTTCTCAGTCATATTTAGTAGGGATGAGCGAGTACAGCATTATCTGTATCTGTATCTGTTAACCATATGAATTATCTGTATCTGTATCTGTACTCGGACTGGGCGGGGCCTAACCCGGAAGTGGGCGGGATTTAACCTGGAAGTCGGTCAGGTTGTCTTGAAACGGGCGGGGCTTTAACCGGTATGTTATTTTAAGCATGCAATTGATATATAGAAATTGTTAGATTTATTGCTGATTTATACCACTACTTCCTTTTTTTAAATTTTTTTAATGAAATACAGCAATAAAGTGTCAGACACTCAGTGCGTGAAGTAAAAAAAACTGGTTAGAGCCAGATGACGGTTTAAAAAACTCCCTGAAACACGAACCACTCAGAAACCGTGACCCGACTCCTGAACCGAGAACCGCTCAGAGAGCGAGACCCAGCTCCTGAACTACTAACCGCTTAGAGAGCGGGACCCGGCTCCTGAACCATGAACCGCTCAGAGAGTACCGAGGTAGGCTTATCTTATTCTCTTGTTTAATTTGAAAGTGATTCATTCTCATCACAAGGCGTTTTACTCTCTTTTAAAACACGATTCAAACACATAAATTGACTCACAGCTGTCGATTTGGCAAAACTGACTCAAGTGACTCACAAACCTGGATCAGTTTAGTGAGTGACTCAGAGGGAGCCGAATCCTAAAAAAGATCCGACTATTACAGCTCTAAGCAGAGCGGGACACAGCAACACAATAAATCTGTAATCTACCCAATGAGAATTTTTATTCAATCCGAGCACAGATATGGACTCATTACTCGTATGATACTCGTACTCGTCAAAAGTGCTTTGTCCGTAGAGTTGTTGGCTCAACTCTACTAACATCCATACAAAGTGCAGTGGGGCAGGAATAGATCTTAAGAGATCTCTGTTCTAAGTTATTTGATGTAATTGTTTCAAAAGTATTTTTTCCCGAATATACTTAAAATTTTACTTTTTTATATTAAACTGGGAAAAATCTTTAAAATGTGTTTGTGTGCTCGCTATACATTTATTTTAATGTGAAAGGAATGGAGGAGTGAAGTTGGACACAGTTGCAGGTCAATAAATGCTGACCTTTGCTCCACTAAATCAGCTTGGTTTTCATAAAGGTGTGGAAGATGAATCCCGGCAGACTGTGCTGTCCTTCACAAGCACAGCTATTGTTAAACTGACAAACTGAGTACAGACAGCACAGACACAATAAGAACCATTTCAGGGCCATGGTATGAAGTCCCGCTTTCCTGATCACTTTCCTGTCTAACCTTAAACATATCTGTCCTCTAAGCACAGCTTCTCATTAATCATCTGGTCTTAAATATGATCAAAAAGAGATTAAAGTGCTTTTAGAGTTCATGTCACTCAGTTTTAAGGATTAACTGTTACCTGATCTACTGAAAAAACCTGTCAGTCCAGTGGCACTCATAATGAACAGCAATATCATTAGTTCACCTTTTCTTTTTGAATGATTGATTCACCATGACAGTAAAGTGAATCCGTGGTGATTAAGATTTCATTCTGACTTCTCACTGCATCACCGAGGCAGATCTTAATTATAAGGCTTTAGATGGCCTTAAATAGCCTAAAAATTGAAAATAGGAGGGAAATTGGCCAATCCGGTCTTGTAAAAAATAAGAGAACGCTCAACCAAAACAGTGCTGAGCCTGGCAAGATGCCCGCTTAAGTCAGTGGTTGTCGAAATAAAGTTCTAGCAATTAATTTTATCATAAAAGTCAGCTATAAAGGGCTGCTCTCAGGTGCAGTTGATGACATCTGATTGTGATCAGGTGGCGCCCATCGACTTCTTTTGCCACCCAGTGCAGTAGCAGCAGTGCTACACCTCCCACTACTGGTTGGAGTGGGGATAGTGGCCTGTCCAGCCACAGGCTGTCCCATACAGGACTTTCCCCTCCTAAGGATAGTCCCCCCTGAAGTCCCCACTGGCCAAGCACTGGCCAAGTTGCAATGGGCATGCTCAGACTCCCAATTGTATCTGTGCTTCTATAGGTGGTTATCCAGACCTCAGTCTCTGAGGACAGTCATGGGGGTCCAGCTGGTCTTTGAGCTGCTCACTAAGACCTTGGAATGGGGCTGGCACTCATGGCAGTTCCATCCACTCTCAGCAGCTAGAATTCTGAAGCCAAGAGCAATGTCTGCAACAGAGCACCACCTCTGGTGTATGCAGAAGAGCCCAGAGCCAGCATCTCCCCCACAACCAGGGTCAAATGTTCTGCCCCAGATAGCACACATCTGTTGAAATGACGTTGATTCCATATCTGACAAAGAGGATCTTCAATGTTGATCCAGCACTGATCTTGCTTGTTGAGAAGGCCATCTATTCAACGTTGAAAAAAAAACATTTGTGGATGGATTCAATAAGGATTCAACAACGTTTTAACACTTGTTTGACAAAGGTGCTTTCAATGATGGATATTTTCAGTAATATCAATGTTGATTCAGCACCTTATATCAATGTTGAATTAAGGTTCAATGTTGAAGATCTGACCAAAAATTGTTTAATTTCAACGTTGATAATTCAACACTGACCATAAATCAATGCATTTAACCATAATTTAATGTTGAATCAAATAACATGGTGTTATCTGGGGCATGGTTGCCATCAGTAGGGACAAGCTACTCCCAGTAGGGAAGTGAAAAGATTACTGTATGAAGATTTGAAGGCACCATGCCCAGTCACTTTTGAAAATCTCAGGGGATAGAAGGAGAGATGATCATTAGAGATGAACAGAGGGGCTTTTAAATTAATATAATGGACACAAACGCAGAGCAGATCAGAGTAAGCCGAGAGGCATATGAATAACTAATTCACAATGGCCACAAATTGAAACTGCGGTGATTGAGGCTTCTTTCTGACTCACCACAGATGGGATTCAATCCCCCTGTGAATGAGACCCGAGCACACAGCTGCCATTACTTACTGAGGCGTGTCTGAAGTATGATGCTTCAGATGGCTTCAAACGGCACAAGAACATAAAAAAAAGAAATTTAAAACTAAAACTGCCAGGAGGGAAACTACCCAACCGAAGCATGGGAAAAATAAAAATCCCTCAACTGAAAGACTGCTGAGTCAGGCAAGATGCCAAAAATAGGAGATGTAAAGAGAAAGGAGTGTGGTGTATGTGATAGAGAGAGCATCAGAGAAAAGCTCAAAACTCGAGAAATACCAAGTTAGTACTTGCGTGACACAAATATTCATGAGTCTAGGTGTGAAAGCTAGCCATTCCCAGGTGCAGCCGATGCCAGCTGATTGCTTCTTCTTTTGCCACCTAGCGTGGACGCAGCAGTGCTATGCCTCCCCCTATTTGTCAGACTGGGAGTAGTGGCCAGCTAGCCCTCACACTTAAATTATTAAAAATGTTCTGGAACTAGACTTGAATAGACTTAGAAATGATATACTAGACTTACACACACTCTCACACACACAGAAACAAAGAGGGAGAGAGACAGACAGACAGAGAGAAAGAAAAAATATATCTTCAATAACAATCAGTTAAATATATACAAATGCATCCACCTGTCATGGCCTGCTCAGTCTGACTGTTCATGAACTATAATTCTACCATCCAGTGAGATTGTGAAATTAACTTAAATCAAACAAATTTAATAAAACAAGATATTATTACACAGATATATTACATTTGCAACTTCGTAATGTAAAGAATGCAGAGTGTATGGGATACATTTGTTTGGTCATTAAAAGGTATACTTAGTGTTTATAACAAGCTTCGGCATTTCTTTATTTTTGTTTCCATGACAGCTAAATCAAAAACTCCCTCAATTGACCCTGTACATAAATCCACCTCCCTCTACCAACTCTGGAGAGCCAACAATGGGAATGAATTACAGGGACTTTGAGTGGAATGGCTGGTACTGACTGTTCTATTATGGGATGAACATTCGGATGTCGTAGAACTGTGTTGTATCCAGACGTTCTTATTAACGTCTGTTCTTATTACACTCTGTGGTTCACCCTCATATAGAGGATGGAGTGGTCACTCGCCAAGTGCAAATGCACAGTTTGACTGCTTCTTCTTTGGTTCAGCCTCGGTTGAAGTTAAAGCATGTCCAGGAAAATACTAGTTTATCAGCCCAACTTACTGTAACCTGGCCTACTGTACAGGTAGACCATAGCACTTTCAGAACCATCAGTAAGTTCTCATCAGTTAAATGTCCAGTCACCTGGTGGCCTCGTGGTTACCATGTTTGCCCTGCAATCAGGAAGTTGTGGGTTTGATTCCCAAGACGGCTAAACATCTCTGAGGTACCCTTGAACAAGGTACCGTCCCCACACACTGCTACCTGGGCACTGAAGCAGCAGCCAGCCAGGTTAAATGCCGAGGAAGAATCTCGTGCTGTTTACACTAGTCACAACAAAGCAGTCTCCGTTAGACTCACCCTCCTACATAGGATATAATCCACCTGCGTGCATCTTCCTCCATTCTTACATGTCTCTCTGCGCTCATCCCTCTTATTCAAATACGTGTTCACGACAGCCCTTTCCATTTTCTTTGCAATTCACTATTCACTACTGTCTGACCTTCCGCATTCTTCTCCCTGACACCATACCTACCCATCACCTCATCATCACCCCTGTTCCCTTCACCAACACGTTCATTAAAGTCTGTTCCAATCATAACTCTTTCAAACACCCTCCACTACTTCATCCAACACACTCCAGAATCCTTCTTTCTCATTCATCTCACATCCAACCTGCGAAGCATATGCACTAACAACATTCAGCATCACACATTCAGTTTCTAACTTCACACTCATCACTTTGTCTGTCACTCTTTTCACACTCCTAATATACTCTTCCTTTACAACAACACCTACCCCATTTCTCCCTCCTTCCACATCACGATAGAACAATTTGAAACCTCCTTCAATACACCTGGCCTTACTTCTCTTCCAGCTTGTTTCCTGCGCACACAATATATCAACATTCCTTCTCTCCATCAGATCAGCTAGTCCTGCTCCTCTCCTCTTGCTTCTGGACACGCCTTCCCCCTCTTCTTCTTCTCTACTCATGCCAACTGTGAGTACTCTCTCTCTCAGCTTGACTGTGTGTGTGTGTATGTGAGATTGCAGATTCCTGGTGGGAATCCTTACTTCTATTAGAGAGCATTCCCAGATAGCACACATCTGGGTTCTCAGAGCAAACTGTGTGATTTACCTGCTCACTCGCGTTGATTCCAAGTTTGGGTTTACTATTCACGTGACATTGGGCAAAGTGTCAGTTTATTTCATCACAAAGAATTTAAAAAAAGATATGTAAGAAGAATAATAGTTAAGGTGTTAAATGAAGAAAAGTTTTTTTTCTTTGAGCTCAGAGGAGTGTACACATGTGCCACTGCAGAAACCTCCTTTTAATGCAAATTATATGATGTTTTCATAACAGTTGCTATCCCCAAACCAAGTTAATACTTGCAACAAATACAGTGTGCTGGATGAGACACAAACCACGCAAATAACTGGTTGGTTGTAGTGGTGTGACACCAACATTGAATGGAAGGGCTGGTACCGGCTCCTCTATCACGGCAATAATAACTGGATGCCAGAGTCGTGTGTTAGCCTAAATATGCGTGGCATATATCGCATTGTGGCTCAATATTTCTCACCCTCAGCTGGAAGATGACATGGTCACTTGACGGGTCTGTAGAAACTGGAATGATGACTCCTGAACAACTACAATTTATAGTTGTTTTGAGTTTCATTTATATATATATATAAACAAACAGTCCTTCGGAAACACAAGCTGCATGATGGAGATCCCACTCCAGACTGTTGGAGTGGCTGGCTTGAATACTAAACAGATAAACACACAGACCAGTGGAAACACACAGAGAGAGACGAAGGGAGAGACAACGGTGACTCGTTCTGTTCAGGTGCATTGCTGAGTGCCACATCCAAACATAAACAACCTTGCACAAGAACAAGGGGGAGTGGCAGATGAGGCCCTGACATCACAATACCATTTAGCGTACAACAGGCATGTAAGCATCAGAGCTGAATCATCAAATAGTATGTACATCCCCATAGAATGCCTGATTTCGCTAAATGCTACATAATATACAAATAAACCGTTCCTAAATATCATTTTGCATAGCATTGTTCCTACTCCAGACTACTGTAGGAATGTTTTTCTAAACTACAATAACCTGCCCACTAAACCGCTGTCTCCTCTTCTGTCCACTTTAGTGCTGTCAGAGTCTTCATTATTTACTCAGACTAATTAGTTTCTGTTTGTACGTTCTGACAGAAAGCACTACGCTGATCCTCCATGTCTATGTTTATTTTCCTTTTTTTTGGTGAGGGTGGACCCCGGTTTGGAAGAGAAATGCTCTGAGGATGAGTAGAGTGGGGAGAGAGCTGGAGTCGATGGCTGCTTCTGTAAAGAGAATCGCATCAGAATGGGTAGATTATCTTATGGTACATGGAAGTTCACACGCTGAACAAAGTCATTTTTTTAGGCTGCTTCACTAAAACTAATCCTCCTTTATTGTCTACTCTCTCTCTTTGTCCCAGACTCCAGAGAAACCTGTGAGAGCAGCCCCGGCACCATGTCTCTGTCCCACTGTCAGCTCTTTGAAGCTGGTTTTCCGGCTGATGTTCTGCACCTTAGTGATCCTCACTGCACTGAGACACTCCAGAACAGCAGGCTGGTGTTCCAGTTTGACCACATCTGTGGCACAGACCTCATGGTATAGTGAACAGAAACCATACAGGCTGATCAGAATTAAGGATGAGTACACATAAAACTCACAGACTAATAATCATTAATGCAAAAACTGCTGTGCAAACGTATACAAATTTCAATTAATCACATGACTTGTAAAACATAAAGAATTGAAGAGCTCTTTTCCAAAACACAATAAATGCCAAATTTTTAAAAAATGAGTTTGTCATGCCATTTTGCTGTGCACTGAACCTATTCACTGCTCTATTAACATTTCATGCCAAATCGC
>JBBPCY010118834.1:0-17929 GCA_037974405.1 Brachyalestes nurse | reverse complement strand
ATGTTCACTATATAATAAATACTTCTTTGTGATTATTTAGTACTCTGTTAAAACAATAGTTACATTAGATATATTACAGTAAAAGTATAACAAAAATATAACAAAGGCAACATTTATAGTATTACTTTATCTGAAAAAAAAGTTAACGGTGATCAGAGAGCTTATATATCAGTTATATAAACTTGGAAGCATCAGAATCGGCATTGGTATCGGCCGAGCACCATGACAAAAAAATCGGTACTTGGTATCGATGGCAAAAATCATGATCTGAGCATCCCTAACTACTACTGCTACTATGAAACTAGTGTACAGCCTCTATAACTTTGTGAACTTGCATGGACCTACAAAATCAAACAGAGTTTGATTAATAATTTGAGAGCATTGACATTAAGACATACTAACTCCTGATTAAATGGATATTAATGTATTTTCTGTGCTGATTGTTTGTTCTAGATGGCCCTGATGAAGGATAAAGGTCTGCTGGAGATTCTTGAGACAGAGGGGCGAAGGTTGCTGGACTCCGCCTTCCAGTCCACGGGTATGGTTACCGAGCGTGGTTGCCCCGCTGCATCAGCTACCAGGGATGCCATAGTGACCATGCTGGAGGAGCTGGCCCCAAACCTGTGGGAGGATGACCTGAACCGCCTGGTGGACTTCGGCCATCTGATCAGTCCTGAGCTGGAAATGGTGAAATAAGTGTGGGGGCACTGGGGAACTGGATTTTTGCAAGACTGTGTCTTTAATGAGGTGTGGGTGTCTGTGCTGCAGACGGCGCTACCTGAGCTGCTGCATGGAGAAGCTGTAAACATCGACATGGCCTTCATGCTGTTCGTGGCTCGGGAGCGAGGTGTTCTGACCCAGGAGGAGCTGCAACGCATTGTCCGCTGCATGAAACTCCTGGAGCTTCCGGTGTGGCATCAGCAGTGTTCCCTCCAGCTAATTCAGAAATCCCTCCAGGAACGGATAAAACACTCCGGTGGACGGGTCAGGATGCCTCTACCTACTGGACTCGGCAGAGCAGGTCACCAAAAACACACCAGAACACTAAAAATATACTGATAGAAAGATTTTACAGTTACCTTTACGATTATTTTCCACATTTGAAATGAATAATTCCAACCAAATAATAGTAATAATAATTGACTTTTAGATGTATAAAAGTATAAATAAAGACAGCGGTGTATCAACTGTAATCCTGAATCTCCATTAACCTGCAGTATTGATTAGCAGTTAAAAGAAGTGTTGATTGTTCTATCACACTTCAACGAAATGTAGTCAGGTGGCGGAACCATGTGACACTATGTGCTGAAAGGTTAATATACAACAATCGCCTGTAACTAGACCAACTGACTGTTTAATATACCACCCTGACAGCTGCCATGATAAGTTCATCAGTGTCCCTCACTTCACCTGTTAGTGGCTTTAATGGTGTGGTTAGTCTGAGTACAGTAATGTGTATACATCATAATGTAATGTACTGTATTATAATCATTATAATCCACTCTGTCTTTCAGAAATCTTCAATGACACTGATAACACTACCTTGTGTAACGCATACAAGAAATGGTGTGAAGAACTTGGCTCTGGACAATAGAACCACCAGCAGAAAATCCCCAAAATTCTTCGGTCAACCTGGACCAGTTATCAGTCTTTTAAAAGCATTTTAACAAATTTGTACATTTTACTAAGCTCTTAGTTTGTAAATGTAACACATGGAGCTTCAGGTCAGCATGACGTACGAACAACTTGTTTCATTTGAACTGTGAATATCACACTGTTCTTTGAGGATCTTGAGAATAAAATGAACTTGACATCTGAACCACTGATTAATCAAAATAGACATGTTGAACATTTTCTGCAAACTGTAGTGCTAAAATAGTTATTTTAACCACATTAGGTTAAAACATAAATTATTACACTATATAATGCATTTAACTATTCTGAATCATTGGCTTATGAATCGATGAATCCTGTGACGTGATTTTTTTACATAGACACTTCAATTCAGTACAAATCAATTAATCATTTGAAGTTCAGTAAATACAATTTGAACTTTATGCGTGAACCAAAGAATCATTTGATGCTTGAATCTTTCAAACATAACAGTCAATAGACTTGTTCCAATATTATGAATCAAACTTTTCTGGGCTTCTGCTAATGATTCAAAGCAAAAAAAAAACCCAAATATTTAATATTTAAAAATAGTGTTTTTACGCAGCTTTTTTGAATCAGTGACTTCTGAATTGATGAATCATGTGATATGAATCTTAAAAATAGACCGTTGGATTTATTGTGTCAATGAATTTTTTGACGTTTGACTCTTTCAAAGAGAATTTTGTGAAGCTTGAAACATTAAAACTAAATAATCAATAGACCTGATTCAATAAAATGATTCAAACTTTCCAGCACTGCCTCAGGGCTACTATTAATTATTCAAACAAAAAAAACAAAATGTTAAATAGGTAAAAATAAAGCACCCACTGACATTTATAAACAAACACTCGACACAGTGTGAAAACCAAGACACTTTAATGTTCGAAACACCTTTGAAACCCAGCGCTAATGAACACGTTGAAAATCAAATGCACCTGTCAATCAATTAACCAAACACTAACAAAGCCCTAGTGGTGGCGCTATTCGCCACTCTAGATTGGCCGTTCTCTCCAAATCACACAGAGTGTGTGTCATTAGAGATATAAAACACAAGGCTGGCTTTGAAGACTTAAAGAAATTACAATTTCAGAGAATTACAAAACTCTCACTGCAGGATGCAGTTCAAAAATGCAAGGCAATCGCAACCAAAACTCAGTGTGAAAAAGCAAAATTTGGCCTTTATTATAGATTACAGCTAATAAATACACCAGATAGATAGTTACACCAACCAGGATAAAGTGGGAAAAATCAGTGTAGCCTTTCAGTTCAGGTCTGTGTTTAAAGGGCCCATATCACAAAAAATGTTTCCTTTAACACTTTCAAAGCATTTAATTAACCTTTTAGAATGATAGGCTTTCTCCTGCAGAAACGGAAAACAAGCTGCCGATTTAAGTTTTTTTGTGAAGTCACAAAAAAGACCAACCCATTGCCCTATCCAGTTTAGCCCCTCCCATTTACGCTGTGTTTCGTCCCAGACTATTTTTTGTAGAAGACAAAATACAGAGCACCCAATCAGAGTAGAGCTCATTTACATCACTCATACAATCATACAGCCTCGGCCTCTCAAAATGAAGTTATAAAGAGTGTTTCAGCCCGGACTGCTTGCAGCCAATCAGAACAGACCTAATTCACATCAATCACACCAACCCTTTGACCTGTCCAGTTTAGCCCCACCCACTCTTGCTGAAGTTATAAGGAGTGTTTCAGACTGTAAGAGACGCAATACCGGGCTACCGCTCAGAACAGAGCTAACTTACATCAAACCAAAACATTCTTTTATCCAGTTTAGCTCCGCAAACTCAGGCTGCAGTTATAAAAAGTATTTCAGCCCAGACTGCTTTCTGTAAGAGAGGCCGGGCAGCCAATCAGAACAAAGCTCATTGACATGAATTACACCAACCCCCTGACCTATCCAGTTTAGCCCCGCCCACTTGCTCTGAAATGACTGATTCAAGGATAAAGAAACATTCATGTAGAAATTTGTTTTTGTAACACAGCTCATGTTGTAAATGGAACCATTGGGTTGGGGGGAGTGATGAAATTCAAGCAATTTCAGGCTATGGGCCCTTTAAGTAAGAAACGCATTAAGGCCTAATTAAAGGTAAGCAATTAGTGCACAATCTGTTTACTTTTTCTGTCCTGCAGTAGTGTTTAAGCACAGCCCAGATTAAAGGAAAATTCAGAATAAGACTCTCACTGCTCTTATCTTTATGTGTCTCATATCATCAGACCTTCAGAAAAACTATAAGATCCAAAAGTCGTCCTATAAAAGAGTCGGAACAACATCTGAAATGTGTCTTTGTGATCAAATCCAAGTCTCAAATACCAAAGTCAGACAGTTTTAGATCCATTAAAGAGATGAAAACTGAGACGCCCATGAGAATCTTCTGTTTATTTTTTTTTTCTTTTGCTCTTTATTTCTCCTAAAGGTGTCTTTAGGAGAAACAAGTCAGACTTCAGTCATCTCCAAATAAGAAGATGATTTAGTTCTGATTAGACAAGAAAAGACGCTTGTAAGCAGCAAAACTCAGGAGGGAGTTTAGAGTTTCTAACACATCAGAACATTTGGCCATCAACGCTGTATTACTATTACTATTATTATTGTTATTATTATTGTTGTTGTTAATAATAATACTAATACTTATAATAATAATAATAATAATAATAATAATAATAATAAGCTAACAGCTAGACCTGTTATGAAGTGAGATGTTTTGGGGAAGCCTCGCTTTATAAAAAGGGCCCATATTGCCTTACAAATCATTTTAAATGGCCCTTATTGCTTCATGACCATAGCAAAGGGCACATATTGCTTCATGAACATATTAAAGGGTCAGTATAGTTTCACAAAAAGTATTAAAAGGCCAGTATTGCTTTACAAAACGTATTAAAGGCCCAGTATTGCTTCATAACCATATTAAAGGGCAAATGTTGCCTCATAAACAGTATTAAAGGACCCATATTGCCTCACAAGTCATTTTAAAGGGCCCATATTACTTCATGACCACGTTAAAGGGCCTGTATTGCTTCACAACCATATTAAACGGGCAGTATTGCTTTATGACCGTATTAAAGGGCCCATAATGCCTCATGATTGTATTAAAGAGCACATATTGCTTCATAACAGTATTAAAGGGGCCATATGTTTCACAACAATGGTAAAGGGCCCATATTACATCATCAATTGTATTAAATAGCATTTGCTTCACAATGGCTTCAAAGGGCCCATATTGCAACACAACCACATTAAAGGGCCTATATTGCTTCATTACTACATATATTAAAGGGTCCATGTTGTTTTGTGAATCATATTAAAGGGCCCATATTTCCTCACAACTGTATTAAAGGGCCCATACTGCTTCACCACAGTATTAAAGGAACCATATCAGTTAAAACCATGCTTTCCTTTGATCTAGAATGTAATCATCAATGTTATAAGGTGTTATTAAATATGTATCTTATACTCCACAGCCCATTCAACTGATTCTGAAGTGATACAACCCATTTTGAAACAGAAACGTATTGTGATCAGCAACGCCCTCTCCCTCCTTAAGGCCAGGAGGAGGAATAGCACAGAAAAAAAGTTTTAATATCTATGACCCAGGGTCGAGTTTTGATAGCCCTGGTCATATGATACATAGTTGCTGACATTCTGTCAATATATTCTTGACCTTCGACAAGTGTAAATAAGTTCACGCCTTTTCAGAGAACACACCTGCTTATTTTAATATGTGATTACGGATTTTTTTTACATTTTGGGGAAAACTGAGGTATTAAATGTGTGGAAAACAACTGAAATCACCAAATAAATAGAAATTGTGTACCTAAATTTGCAGAACATAAATGCAGTATGTGTTACTATTTATTTTTGGGATATAAAAATTGTACTTGTATTTTGACAGTTAAAATGCGACTGCTCATTCATTTTATGGTGGCTTAGTTTCACCCTCTCACACTGAAGTTATAAGGGGTGTTGTAGCACAATATATATATATAACAGTCTTAAAGGCACAGCCTGTTTAATTTGGAAGGAAAGAGAATAATTTGGAAGGCTGTTGTTTTGGTACGTAAAACATATGTGTGGTTCAGAAAATGTGAAAAAGGCAGGATATGGACCCTTTAGCAACAAAAAAGATCCTTCATGATTTTTGCACCTCAGAACACCCTCAGCATCAACACGCAGCTGCTTCATTACCAACCAGACCTTTAAAGGAATTTTATTCTTAAAGAAAATGTAAAAATGCAAATATTATTTGGAAATGAAAGAAGCAGAGGTGTCCCCAAAATTCATAAGCAGAAAATATTTATAATAATAAATGATAGAGAAGAACATTCTGGCAAGGAGGAGTAAAATTTAAGGCACAACGTTTGACTATTTTAACAAGAGCAAGACCGAAAAATTGCGGCACTGAATTTATGGCACACCTGCACATTCACTATCTGTCCAAAAGTATGTGGACACCAGCCTTTCTTCTGAAATCAGTAGTGTGGGCGGAGTTTGTCCTCCCTTTGTTGCAGCAGCAGCCACTACCCTGCTAGAATATTGTTGTGAGGATCTGATTGCATTTAACCACAAGAGCAGCAGTGATTCCATGTACTGACGTTGGATGATACTCATTGATGTACACAGCTATAGCTTTGTGCTGAGGAGCCTTAAGATCAGACACCGCCCTTTCTATTGGTTATTGCGTTTCTATGGAGACGATACAAGCTACAAAGTGTTAAGGGGACATCTCTAAATTTTTGTGTGGGACAGATTGTGTGGGGATTTGGTGCCCTCTTTAGTGGAAATATGGAACTGCAGGTGTGTACAGTTGTATGCAAAAGGTACAAAATTACATTTTTCTACACACATCCTACAGAGAATAGGGCATTTTATACCACTCTTAGTGCAATTTCTATTTATTTGCATGAGGCTGAACATACTAAAAAATAATAAATATATAAATTGTGATTTTATATGTTTGTACAGGCCACATTTCAATGTTTTCCTAAAACGATAAATTATGATACATAAGATAATATGATAAGTAATGCATGAGAATAATGCGTTTTGCATACGACTGTGCCGTAAACTCATTGCAGGGTTTTTTCAATGTTCACAAGGGTGCAAACTAAACATTTTGCATAGTCAACATAGCGGCACAAGCTCGAAGGCAGTTAAAGGCTTTAAACCGTTCTTCTGCTACGGTCTTCAATATACAGCAAAAACACAGCTTATAAGTTACATGTCATACAGTCATGATACAACAATCATTCACGGAGCACAATAAGCCTTTAATAACCCCCCACCCCCAAAAAAACCCCTAAAAATTCTAAATTTCTTTTCTGCATTTTCAAAACATCCAGTGTTCTTGACTAGGAGATTAAAAAAAACCCACATTAACCTTCATTTTCCACGGCATATTAAAAAAATGAAAAAATAAAAGTTTGAAAAGTAATAAAGAGCATTTTGAGCTGTGAAAAAATTCAGAAAGTTCAGAAAAGGAAAGTACTGCTACTCTGTGGACAAACTAAATTGGCTCAATGGTCTTTTTTCTTAAATAATACAAACTCCTGTTTAAAACGTGTACCTGGGCAGTAAATGTGCTCTGAACACTATTTTGCATTAGAATAAACACAAATAAGTGTAGCTGGGAGTGGCCATGGAGACGACGATACGATATTATCGTGATATGTGTTTGATTATATGATATTATGGCAATATTGTATTGTATTCAGTGATGTTCGCTTAGCAATACAAAATTATTATTATATTGGTTCAGTATTATTGAGATATTTGTTCAGTAATACATTATTGCAGTATAATACTGCAGTTCAGTGATACAATATTATCACAATTTGTTCCATGATATATCTGTTCCATGATGTATTATCCGACTGTATTATCAAATTTTATGATTTCTAGAGAAGAACGAGGTCCAGCACCACCTTGTGGATGTCAAGAGCAAAGCAATCAGAGTGAATGTCTATAAAAAAATAAAAAGTCTAATAAATATTTTTTTTAAAGATTATGTTAAATAAATAAATATTGATACTTGGAGCCACATTATGGTTATAATGTCACGCCAAAAAATATCAGACATTTTTTGCACCCACCTCTACAAATAAACATAAATTCAGAAGTTGGGGTGTCAGAAAAGTTGTATAGAAGTTGATTAGAGGAAGTGATGTTTGGTTTATGATCTTCTCTGGGCTCTCATAAAGGTGTTCAGTTCCATCAGAAGCTCCTGGTTTGATTGAATTTAATTTTATGAAGTAAACATTGGTCTTCCTCCAGGAGAAGGGAAACACTTTTCTGAAATATTCTGAAGGAATAAAAGTTTTGGAAATTGGCATAAACAATAATTATTATTGTTTTGGGTGATAAAAGCACATGTAGGATGTGGGCCCTTTAAGCTTATACAGCTGAAACAGAATAATAATTTATTATTTATTTATTTTTCTTTGTTCTATTTTTAATGTTTTTTTAAACAACTATGTTTTTACTGCCCAGATAAACATTTTTACATAAAATAATTTTCATAAAAAATGATGAGAACAGGCCATTGTGTGCTCTGTGGAAAAGGCTTTTAAAAACCTTATTGGCATAATAATAATAATAATAATAATAATAATAATAATAATAATAATAATAATAATAATAAGAGGTAAATATGACAGAAAAGCAACTCATATTACCATTTTACAGTTTACCATACGTCCAGTAGGGGGCAACACTATTAACAGTCTCTGCTCAGGCATATGTTGCTATAGAAGCTTAGACTGTAGTTCAAATATAGCTGTTGGGAACCACAAAGTGTTGCAGTGTCTGAACCCAGACAAGCCTAAACTAAATGGATATATTTATTTATTTATTGCATTTTGATGCACTGTGGCCATCACTGTCCTTTATAAGAACAAATCCTTGAATATTTGGATTTAGGACAGACCTAATTTTAATGCTATTATTATTATTATTATTATTATTATTATTATTATTATTATTATTATTATTTCACAATGTCATTCTATGTCGATTTAATGATTCTAACCCATATCCTAAAGGCACTGCATTTAACCACAACATCCACACTAATATTTTACTTAAAAATCACCTTTTAGGACTAATTTTTATGCTTTTATATCAAATACAACTTTTAGGGTCCGGCTTCCCCCAGATGCAGATTAGGTGTAATCCTAGACAGAAAAGAAAAAAATCCATAACTAGGATTATACCAGAGCCGGGAAAGCAGGGCTCAATCTGCAAATGAATAAATACACACCAGTCTCTGACTCTGACCTGATAAAAGACCTCAGAACCCGATGGGGATGGTCTTGATCTTTGCTTAATATTTGCTCACAAATGAGGCTGATTAAGGCGGAGTCCGGCTCTGGACATGCTGAGCGCTGATTCAGGTCATGTCCCCGGAGGAAAAGGTGGTAAAAGTAATGAAACCAGTTATAATAATACAACAAAATAAGTGTAAACATAATAAAAAAGGCTTTACATGACTGTGGAGCAGCGGGCCGTGTCCTGTTTTTGTCCTGGGACTGCGGGGGCGCTAACAGCCATGCTCGGCCTCCTCCATGCTGATGCTGCTCTTGCGGCTGCTGTCCTGGGATGCTCCGGGGGAGGCGGAGGAAAGCAGTGGGTCGCTGGTTGCCACGGGCGACAGTGTCTCTCCGTCCATCAGGATGTCGTCCAGTTTGGCGTTGGTCACCTTGGCGATTACCCCGTAAGCCCCAGGGTCAGACGGGGCATCGTCGTAGCTGATGGTGCCGTCACTGAGGTTCAGTGTGGAGGAGCGGCCCGCCTCCTGTCCAGACCGGGGCAGGGCTTGGGGTGGAAGAGTGGGAGGGTACAGGTCCTGTGTGCAGTCACCCAACACTGGCTCCTGTTTAATAGGTCTGCCGGAAAGATCCGGAGAACAGAGCACAGACGAGGCCACGGCCAATCCATGAGCACGAGCCTGCATCTCCAGCTCCTTCAACAGATATTATTACACAAAAATACTTATATTAATAACAGAAATCACTCTGGGCATGAGATAGGTATTATCATTATTATTATTATAATCAATTATTATTATTACTGTTTTTATGTTGTTACTACTAATATTATTACCACTATTATTATTATTATTAGTGTGATTGCTTCACACTCGTGCAACCACACTATTGTTCTTCTAAGTGTTACTTTGGTTATTATTAGAATTGCTTTTATAGCCTGAATTTGGCACAGCTTCTCATTATTATTATTATTATTATTATTATTATTATTATTATTATTATTATTATTACCTGTATTCTGAGTATAAGGTGGCGATTGGCATGCTCCAGTTTTCTCTGTCGGTTCTCCAGTTCTTTTGTGTGCTGCTGATCCCTCTGCAGCTTCCTGATATAATCAACTGATGCCTTCAGAATAGTGCCCTTATTCCAGCGCATATCCCTGAAACAAACACATATACACACATTCTCAGCTGACAGCAGTTGATCAGATAGCAGTGTGTGTTATCAATGTGAGTGTGTATTGTGTGTATATGTGTGCGCGTGTGTTTGTATGTGTTTGAACTTACGGGTCGTTTGATTTAGGGATGAGTGTTCCGAGCTCTTTGATCCGGTCGTTGATGTTGAATCTCCTTCTTCTCTCGACTGGATTATTAAATTCCACAATAAACAAATATATTTATTAGGGCTGGGAAAATTATCGCGTTAACACATTATTTACTTAAAGTCAACAATTATTTTATCGCACGTTAATGCAGGTTTTTAAAATCCTTTTATTTTGAAAGTTTGGTGCTTTCACCGAAGTAATACGAGCGTTGAGCTATTTAATATGGACAAAAATAATGGGATGTCTGACCCCCGCGAAAACCAGCCGACACGTAAAGCACTCCCATTACTTTTGTCCGTGTAAGACACCTGAGCATTACACCAAATGTGACTTGAATAACACTGCATTGAGATACATAGACTTTATGGAGTCGGTCTTTGCAGTTGCTATAATGGTTCCTCTCCCCATGCTCTGGACTCTGAGGGTAACTTGTTTTTCTCTACCAAACTAGATAAAACACAAATGCCCTGCAGTGGCAAATAGCTTTGGTTTTATATTTGATCTGAGATTCACATAAATATTTGAACTGCAGCTGTGTGACTGTGTTAAAGGGAACACCGCTGTTAAAAAGCCCCTTATTTGTTTAAACTGTTTGCAAACCAAATGTTATTGCACTTTCGTTCATATAGCAGTACTTTAAAAAGAAAGTTTAACAATACACTCGTTTTGAATGAATTATTTAATTTCGCATATAACAATGCGATTAATCGCAGAAAACCATGTGATTAATCTTGGTTAAAATTGTAATTGTTGCCCAGCATTAATAAGAGTATTAGAGTATTAAAACAGTATGTTTAGGACAGACTTAAAGGTGCGACTAATCGTGAGTTAACTATGGCAAACATAACATGAATCGTGATTAAATATTTTAATCTACTGACAGCCCTAATATTTATTCATGAGGTTAACTCATTATAAATTATGTCCTAAAAGCTGTCTTCCTGAAGGAGCACTATAGAAGAAACACTGCTAGTCCCCCAGTACTTTATTTGTGTATGTGAGTGTGAAGAACATTTTATTGAAGATAAAAAAACTCAATGTAATAACACACCCTTTGCAGTGCCTTTATTGTTTATATACTGTTGTCCCCTACTGTATAGCAACTAAAATACTTTTAAGTTATGGCTGTAGCATAAATGCGATTTTGAGAATGAGTATTTATAAAATACTCTATAACATAGAAATACCTACAGTCTCTATAATGCCAGTCTCATCTTTGGCATACTGAGTAGGTTAAATTAAAGAAATGGGAACTGTGACAGATTACAAGTTGAAATGGGCAAAATACTACAGAAAAAAAGCCAAATTAAAAAAGGAAAAAAATCGAAAAGAACTTAAGTGTTTATAAGTGTTAATTCAGAATTTTAAAGAATTTAAAAATACCAAACGCCCACCACCAAACGGAGTTTAGAGAGTTTACAGTAGAGATCGACCGATATATCGATTTACCGATATTTTTCCAGATATTTAAGCATTTTATCATATTCGGTTATCGGTTTTGTAATATCGGGTTCACCAATAAACACCGCCATCTTGTGGGTGTTTTGAGAATTACGCCATTTATGAAAATAAACAAAGGCACAGAAACAGACGGGATCCTGATCCATTCGTGAAGGAGTGCTTTATTTTCAAACCACGAAACCAAAACAGGGCACAATGGCCGATATGTTTTTCCCAAAAAGTAAACAGACAGCACACACACGACAAACCCCCACTTGTGAAACCGAAAACCCGACAAAGAAAACGTGACCAAAACGTGACTTTTAAACAGAACAGAAACTTAAAACAGGTGAAAACTAAAGTGTCCCAAAACATGTGGCCAGTTCAGCCGAGTACCGCTGCCACGCCCCCAGTCAAAATAAGAGTCCCTACGGTCCTACGGACTGGGGGCGTGACACAGCCTCTTTTCACTCATTTATATGCCCTCACAGGCCTGCTCATTGTATATACCAAGACTTTTTGGTCTCACAATGAATACATTAATAAATGTTTTTATCAAATGAACAGCCTTTTGTATTTCAATGTCTCAAGACTCCAGACACCAAAGTTAGCTCCTCAGAACTAAAGTTTTATTTCAGTTAAACACATTTTTGACTGCCACATTTTTTACCCTTAGAACCTGAGCGGCACAGATCCATGCCGGTAGCACAACAAATGGTAAATTGTCATCATACAGCCAAACAACTTCTTATATGAAAGTTCCCCCAGTTTATGTTCATGCTCGACATGTCACACGTCATGCTGAGCTTTGTTTGGTGTTCCTGTGTCACAATGTTATTGTAATTTTAAAACATAATAAAAACTGTGGCACACGCAAATAAAGAACAAAATTGAACAAATTTGTTTTATTTTAGGTCTCAGAAACAAACGGAAAACCACAAGATCTTTGAACCCGGGAGAACTTTCAGGATAGTCTCCGCCTACTAGTGGGAGGGGAAAATCCGCAGAGGGAGGGGCTCCGGAGAGCGGCCGAGAGAAAGGGCAGCAAACGGCGAGTGTGTAGGAGAACAAACACCGGTTCTAGACTGTTTTACACTGTTTATATTTGTGGAAATCAGTTGTCTAATACGCTCTTAGCTCTAAAGGTTAACTTGGAAATGTTTTATTGGCTGAGGAAATGAATTTACACACCAATATGTGCTAAAAATATTTGGCCATGCTTGCCTATTATCTTATATCTTTTTTTAACGTATAGCAGTGGGTTCCACTGTTACAGCAGTGTGAAGAAAAACAGAGTGAAAGATAAGGAAAATCAAAGAGACCGATAAGCATCTGAAGAAAAACAGGGAACAGAAACCAAAAATTCAAAACAACAAACAAACCATTCTATGCCTTCTTTTACTTGGAAGCTTGCACAAAGCTTTAATTGTGCCAGCTGTCATCAGTGGGGCAGGTTTTATGTGATCGAGAGGAGGCTTTCTCACGCCACTGGAAAAAATCTGGACTGTAACTCGGCTGGACTTAAAGGGGCTTGTGGTAAAATAACAGGTCAGAGGTTGTAATCAGAGACAGCTGTTACTATCCTCCCTGTATTAGTCCTGTATTTAGGAACATGCCAAGAACACACAAATGCAGGCATAAACATGGCTTAAAATAAATAATTTCTATCAGTTTACATTTGACTTTAGTTTAAGTTCAGATAAACTGAGAGATTTATAAAAAGTGTAAATCTACATAATGTGATATGCAATAGTAGAAAATACTACATAAAAGGGTTTGTGGAATAAAGAGCAAAAACAGCAGCCAATCAGAGCAAATCTGAAGAAAATTCGAAATCAAAATTCACAAACAAATCGCAAGAATTATAATGTACCTGCAGATGTGTAAAATATATAGGCTTGGGTGCCTAAACATTTGCCTGTTGAAAGAATATTAACATATACAGTGGATGCAAAACATTTACATACTTCTAGGCTCAAACCCAATTTTTACATCTACACATTTCATGTGTTACATCAACTACAGTATTTATTTCACTTTTGGCTTTAGTGGTCAAAAATGAACAAACGCATTTTTGTTTTGCATTGTATTGTATTTGCATTGCCTTTTAGGTTTCTTGACTTGAATCAACATTTCAGGTAGCCTATCACAAGAGTCCCACAGTAATTCACTGTAATTTGCTCCGCTTGTCTTGGCAGAACTTGTGTTTATGGGCCTCCTTGCTTTTCCAGTTAAGTTCACATATTGTCTATGAGTTTCAGGTAAGGGCTTTATAACAGCCACTCCAGTATTTCTCCTTTGTTGTTTTAAAGTATTTTTTTAATGAACGCTTAGAAACATTATCCTGCTGGAAGTTTATCTTTCTGACTGACGTTTTAAGATGTTGCTACAATATTTATAATCCTCCTTCCCCAGTCCCTTCTCCATCAAAACACTTCTAAGACATGATGCGGACAGATGGAATGGTGTTCTATGAATTAAAAGCCTCCTCCTTTCTCCTCCATACACATTTTAGAGACCGCTCCTCCGAAAAGTAAGGTCTTTATCCAGGTGATGACCTGCAGTGAGCTTCAATCAGGCTTTTTAAGCTGGTATTGGAATAATCGCTTCTTTCTTGGGAAACAGACTCTCTCTCTCTCTCATGTAGATCCTTTAACACCTGATACCTTTAGCTCCTTCACCATATTATTTGTTTTTGCCTTGAGACTCAGTTGAACCTTTCGGACCAGTTTTGTTATATTTGCATGCAGTTATTTTAACAGATGCTAATGGTATCTTCAGTTATGTGGAAATTTCTCCTAAGCAGACTTGTATAGACTTGTAAAGGCCAGGGGTCCTGAGTCACTCTTTACAGTACAACTTTGTACCCTGTAATTTCAAACAAACCTTTTCAAAAGGAGCGACTGCCCACCTATTCACCTTGATCACCCATTATCACATGACTCTAGACCAGACTGACCACTGTTATCATCTTTGCTTTATTTTCCTGCACCTAGAAACAGCCCTGGTCTACACAATCTTTATAATTTACAACCAGTAACACTAGTTTACACACAGACAGACAGCAAATCAAGTCATCAGCACCTTGTTTATGGGTGTTGTGTCATTTCTTTCAGAATAAAAAGTTCTCAAGTGGTCTAGACACAGCCGTCACACTCACACAGAGGAATTCTACTCATATTTTAAGTCGGGTTTGCAACAGTCAAGTAAGTTTATTATGGTTTTAATCTTATACACACAGTACACAGAGAAACCAAACAACTTGCTTCCAGAATCATGGAGCAAAACAAGAACAAAAACAGAACACCAGAAGTGCAGACAATACAGAAGAGAGTGTGAGAAAAGACCAACCAAACAAAAAGACAATAGCTTCTATACTAGTCTGAATGAACACAGTATTTTGACAGATACTGTATTCTAGCAGCTGAGAGTAATGTGTGCAAAAATGCAGAACAGGGGTATTCGCTTAATTACTTTTGATTTCAGTCGAAACAGACCAAGACATTTCATAAATGCCAGCATGTCTTATTCAATACCCACAGAGATGCCTCCATGCCAGTTTGTTTCCCACATGTTTAGTTTAAGTGTGTGTATGTGTGTATGTGGGGGAGGCACGTGTTTTTGGATGAGAGTTTTAGGAATGTGTGTAAGACTGTACCTGTGGTCACAGTTCCAAGGAAAAACCTCCGCAGTGAATGATCTTTGTTAAAATTCCCAAAGCGATAACGTTTTAGAAAGGCGTGCAGCTCCGGATGAATAAAACGTGTGTTTATCTGGTTCTTTAGAAATCTGTACATTCTCTCTCACTTTACACAGAAAAACATAAAGACAATCTCCAGCTTTTCAACTCTAACACAGGTAAATTTTTCCAAGAGATGTGTGCCTTTTGCACAAACAGTAAGAAATGTCTGTAACAACATGGATATCGAAATAGTATTCAAATGACTAGTAGTTTTAAAATCACCATGGAGGGCAACAGTATATTATACAGTAACGTTTACTTTACAGTAAACCCCCACTTTTTGAGGGGGTTACATTCCAAGAGTACCCGCGTTTAGTGAAAAAACGTGTTGTTGTGATGTGGTAAAAAAAAATGTCTATAAATCTATTTTTATAGTGTAAACCCTAAATATGCCCCCAAATATGCTCCCAAAACACTTTCATTTCATTTTAAACTCAATTTAATACATTACCCTTAAAGAAAATGTAAAGGTAAACCTGTATTCGTACTGTACAGTTTACACTGAACTCCTGCAGTGCTAGAATGTAAAATACAGGTGATACCCCTGCATAGACTGTAATTCATATACGGGCATTTTTTTGGTTTGCTCTATCGCTTTCTTTGGTATAAGCCAGTAAATACAATAATAATTTAATTTACACAAATAAAAATACAGGGCTCTAAGAAGAACAAAGCGAAAAACACGAGAACGCTCAAGACGCTCCACGGGGGAAATTCTGGTCTGCAGCTACCACACGTGTCACAGGGCAGCAGCCAATCAGCAGCAAGGAGAAATAAATAATGTTCTCAGATCATTATTTTCAAAAAAGGAAAGAAAATGCGGAGGATATGTGGATTCCATGTTAGTGCGGGGGGTTTCAGCGAACAATTATTTGTTCGGTTCTCAACAACAGTAAGGTAGACTGTACCAGGTTTGGCTAGGGGAGGATGAAGCAGCAGGCCTGGGCCTTAACTGATGCTTGGAGCTTTGCGGTCTCCTCCACTGCCCTGACTCCTGGGTTGCTGTTTTTCAAAGGAAGCTGGCTCAAGCTGAGGCATTTGGCTGGTTCCCGTGCACAGACTGTCCTTTCAGACCTACTCTGACCACGCCAGAGCCCGGGCCAGGGGCATAGGGGGCTGGAAAGGGGCGTGGGTGACCGAACACAATGCCCTCTTTCTCCAGCAGCCTGTGCCTTATTCTCCTCCCAAACACTCCACCCCACAGGCAAGGAGCAAGAAGTGCCAGAAGCCTGCAGCAAGTGGAATCAGTCACATTTGTGTCGCAACCCAGTAAACAAGAAGTCAAATAGGAAAAAACAAAGTCCAAACAAACAAACCGTTAACTGGGATAGTATTTGGAGGTTTAACTAAAGTTGAAGTGAAGTTAAATGCTCTTCTGATGAACTGCTGGATGCAAAGCAACCCTAGAGTTCTGTTCGCACAGCATGACTAACATAAAGCCCATGATAAAGCTACTTAATCACCCTTCCAGCTGAATTAACAACAAGGGAAAAAGCCCATCAGCTTACTATTTTCTAAAGATGGACAAGTAGATGACTGAATGAGTGACCTTTATATGTGCATAGTGACCTCTGCTTATGACCCTTGGGAAACCATGGTCCATGGTCTAAGTCTTTGTTTGTTTCTCATGCACCTTCAAACTCTCCTGGCTGGAGTTCAGACCTGCAGCAGATCAAGCTGGGTCTGTTTTTTTATGATTAACACTTTCTAGGACATTTCTGAAACAGGGTCTCCAGTTCTTATGCTTACAAGTCCAGTCTCATTATTCAGCTCTTACTGGGTTGGCCATTTTCATATCATCGCCCAGTACTACAGATGATGCTTTTGACAAAAATAGCAATAAAATAACCAACTTTCGTCCCTTTCCATTCTTATTCCCCACTCATAGTCAACTACACCCTAAAAGATTCAGGAAGAGTTTAATCTCCTCAAACTGCACTGTGAACAGTAGAGCTTTGCTCCATCTAATCCTTCATCAATACGTCTCACCATCAACAACAACAGCGGCAGGACCAACAGAGGCAGCAATCCAGCAGACAGTAGATCTGTGTGGCAGTACCCCTGCTGAGCTGGACACACACAGCTCGAACTCTCATCCACCAACAGGGGGAACGCTTGGTGAGCACTTTCCATGAAGGTACAGAGGACCTACTGTATCTTTACAGTCACTGGTCCACGTAAACAAGGAGAATATAGCAAAAGAAATATATGTGTATGTAGCTTGAGATAGTAAGTGTATATCTTTCTGTAACATTTAATAGAAAAAGTAATCACATACAACAATAATGGGTGTGGATGTACATTATATGGACAAAAGTATTGGGACACACCGCTTAATTATTGAATTCAGATGGCCTCTTAATTCCAGTGAAGGGTTTAATCTTAGTGCTTCAGTATACCAAGCTATTTTGGCCAACGCCATGCTTCCAACTTTGTGGACCCAGTTTGGGGAAGAACCTTTTCTATTCCAGCATGACTGTGTCCCAGAACACAAAGCA
>JBBPCY010118825.1:0-17929 GCA_037974405.1 Brachyalestes nurse | reverse complement strand
ACACACACATACATACACATGCATTCACTAATCATACACACAGAGACGTACGCATAAGCCCCCCCACACACACATATCAAACACACACACACACACACACAGAGATACAGACACAGACACACACACACACACACACATACATAGACACTTATTCACTAATCATGCACACAGAGACTTACACATAACCCCCCACACACAGACACAGACACACACACACACATACATACACATTCATTCACTAATCACACACACAGGTGTACACAATAACACACACACACATACATCACACGAACATACACACTCATTCACTAATCACACACACAGACTTACACATAACCACACATAGACACACACATATACACATACATCACACACACACACATATAAACATACTCACACGTACACACACACACATCACACACTTACACTACACACAGTTATACATTACATTCACACACACACTCACACACATCATACCCACACACACACACACACTCATACAAACACACATACATACACACGCATACACACACACACACGCTGTGTGAAACATGCAGCAGAGGCTCATGTTTTGTGTACCTGTGTGTAGCTGAAGTTCCTGCACTAACTGCAGCCTGGGCTCGGGAGGATGATGAGGCCTAACGAGGGCGCTGGTCCAGGAACAACCGCTGATTGGTTTTGTCAGTGAAAAGGACCTCGTTAAAGACCAGGGTCTCCTAATTACTGCGTGTTTTGGAGGAACAGTCTGGACTTCTCTCATCAGTTCAGCTTAGTCTGTCGTCACATAGTTTCATTGACCTGAGGTGACCTGTCTGAACACTGACTGTAGCTACGGGGCGGAAGGTGCTGAGTTTAATGAACACCTGAAGCATTTATGATGAAAACCATGTTAATGTGACCTTTCTCTCGCTTTCTCTCTCTCTCTCTCTCTCTCTTTCTCTCGTCCTGGATCACAGAGACAGTCGGTGCGAAGGTGAGTGAAAGAATTTCTGCATTAAATATTAAATTCATGTTCATGGTCTGTGGAGCTCAGATCAGGTTTTAGAGGGAGATGGAGCTCAGATCTCTTGTTTTGGTTTCTTACAGGGACAGAAAGGAGAACCTGGTGATATCGCAGATGTAAGTCTGATCTGTTTCTGCTGAGCTGAGGATGATGATGTGAATTCATCTGCAGTGTGGAGAACACGCTGGAAAAATAAATGACTAATTTTACTATTTGTGCTTGTGATTTTTTTTAACAATACTACTGTTTTTGTGTTTCTGTAGGTTGTAGGACCTAAAGGACCCCCTGGCCCCATGGTATGACCTCTGAAGATTTAAACCAATGGCCTTGTTGACAAATGTGGAAAATATTTGGTTTGTTTTTAGCTGTGTGGTGGATGTTCAGCACTGATGCTGTTAAAACAGTAAAGCGCAGTTATAAGCCTGTCCACCAGGGGGCATCTGTCTCCAGAGGAGATGCCCTTACATTGTGTTTCCACTGTGTGTGTGTGTGGAGGTAAAGCTTGTGCTCTTGGCTGCTGTTTCAGGGACCCCCCGGAGAACAGGGCCCCCGCGGAGAGAGAGGAGCGAAGGGCGAGAAGGTGAGAAGGTTCTGCCGTTACTCCTCCTGGTTCTGGGAGCAGGAGCGCTGAGTCGGGAGTAATTCTCTGTAATCTCTGCCGGGGGGGCAGGATGTGGACATGTGAAAGGGATTTGGCTAATCTCTCCTCTGTTTTCTGTTCTGGTTCTCAGGGAAGTCCAGGCCCCAGAGGACGAGATGGTGAACCCGGCACTCCAGGCAACCCCGGACCCCCCGGACCACCGGGACCACCAGGCCAAAACCCCCCAGGACTTGGAGGAGTGAGTGTCGTCTCTTTTCTTGTTTCTTCTCTCTACTCATGATCAGAACTGGCCCAGAGTCTGTCTGTAGGTTCTCCGTCCTCCGTTAAGTCCAGCTCTTCTGTTGCAGAACTTTGCGGCTCAGATGGCTGGCGGCTTCGATGAGAAAGCAGGAGGAGCTCAGATGGGCGTGATGCAAGGACCGATGGTGAGACCAGACCAGCATCCTTCATCTCTCTTCTCCTTCAGTCTGTTAAAGCCTCTTTACCATGAGCATCATAAACACTCCCATAACCCAGAAAACATTACTGACATTCGGAACTCAAACCACTCTCACTCCTTAAAAAGAGCTGATCGAGAAGGATGGACATTTGTGGCCACAGTACGGCTGTACAGCCTCAGAATTCTCCTAAAGACACAGCAATACAATCTCAACACAAAACATTCTGAAAAAAAACCAAAAACACAGCAAAACATTGCCAGTGTGTGGAAACTGGTCAGTTGCCCTCTAGTGGTAAACAAAGGAATTGTTTTCAGAATTTACCTGCATCAAACTCCCATAACCACCCAGTTAGAAACACACCTCTAATATTATTAATGATTTAATTATACAACAATTGACATCACATTTTTACATTTTTAGATCTCTAATACTGACACAGTTTTTATTGTGTTTTCCTGGAATTCATTTACTTTTATCTCTTCCTGTAGGGCCCCATGGGTCCCCGCGGCCCCCCTGGACCAACTGGAGCACCTGTAAGCACAAATATATTTGTCACTGTATATAAATACATACACAAATGCAAGTAGATGTTTTATATGTTTGGGCAATGGTGGCTTAGTGGTTAGGCTCTTGTGATCAGAAAGTCACAACTATATATATATATATATACTTTATATAAATGTTAATGTAACTATTTATATGTGTATATACACATGTATAAATACTTTCTCATAAATGTACTTATACACACACAATCGTAAGGACTAAGAAGATACTCATTGTTAATTTTTCGATTATTATTATTATCATGATTATTATTTTTTATTGTAAATATTAGCTTGTAAAGACTAAAAGTCTGCACTATTAAAGTCTGAGTTAATAATATTAATAAAATGATTCTGACATTTGGGGCCCCACAGTGGTGCCGCACACCTCCAGGGTTGGGGGTTTGAATCCGGGTCCTGGTCTTGTGTGTGTGGAGTTTGCATGTTCTCCTCATGGTGGTGTGGGCTTCCTGCGGGGTGACTCTAGTGAATCTGAAGCCCAAATGATTGAATCTGACATTCATTTGACGCTCACACTCTGTCTCACACACACACACACACACACAGTCTCACACTCTCTCTGTTCAAATTTAGGGCCCACAAGGTTTCCAAGGCAACCCCGGAGAGGCTGGAGAACCCGGACCTGCTGTGAGTAATGACCACACACACACACACACACCTCCACACATACACACACTCACACATACACACTCACCTCCACACATACACACACTCACCTCCACACTCTCACACATATACACATTCACACATACACACACTCACAGACAAACACTCATCTCCTCAGACACACACTTCTGTCCTCATTAATGTTCTCGGTCCTGTCTGTTCCTCCAGGGCCCCATCGGCCCCAGAGGCCCCCCCGGACCCTCAGGGAAGCCTGGAAGTGATGTAAGTTTGACTTTCTGAAATCCCTCTCTGCTCATGACTGATACTTCTGATGTTCTGGATGTTCTAACACCTGCTGTTCTCTAGGGAGAGGCTGGAAAACCTGGTAAGCCTGGAGACCGCGGACCTCCTGGACCTCAGGTAAACACTCAGAGTCTCTTCTGACCCACAGCCTCCATAACGCCGCTTGAACTTCATGCTCATCAGGTTTTCTGCTTGTTCCACAGGGAGCTCGTGGGTTCCCCGGAACTCCTGGACTTCCAGGAATCAAAGGACACAGAGTGAGTATCTGAATTTCACCAGAAGTTCTCTGGTCTCCTGAGTGGAGAGGAGTCCAGTAACACCTGTGTGTGTTTGCAGGGTCACCCAGGTATTGATGGAGCAAAGGGAGAAACTGGAACTGCTGGAGCCAAGGTGAGCTAGAACATCAGAACCCACCTGTCTGGATAACACAAAACACACCAGGCTCTCCTGACCTCAAACCGAGAACCTCAGACACACACACACACACACACACAAAATGCACACACATGATCAATAAACACACAGACACAGCAGGAAAATAAAATATATTCTCATTTATACCACCAGTCAAAGATTTTTACAATTTATGTCCTAAACTACAGATATTTAGAGAGAATCTGTGCAGGTCTGACTCCTATTAACTGGTTGTTGGTGATACAGAGTCAAATTCTAGACTGTCCTTTAACTTTAAATGAACTCGTTACTGTTTCAGCTCTTAATAGCTCCTTAAATATCTAACACTCCTCTGGTGTTCTACAATATATTCATTATTTTTATATTAGGAGGCTTTTTGTAGGTCAGTAGTAATGAATAATACAAATATGACATCTAATAAAGGTACTCAAATGGTAGACCTGCTGCAAATGTATTTGTTAGCAAACAATATTGAGTGTATTTTAGTAAATAATTAGTGAGTAACACACAAATGAGTGTTGTCATTTACTTTGCGCCTCACCTGTCTCTCTTCTCTTTTTGTTCTCAGGGTGAGAGTGGCTCTCCCGGTGAGAACGGCGCTCCTGGACCGATGGTGAGTCTGAGAGCTGAGATGATGGAGATCCATGACCGTGTCGGACCTGCAGAGGAACTGAATCTTATGCACGTCTGACATACATCTCATGTCTTTTCCTTTTTTCTTCAGGGCCCTCGCGGTCTTCCTGGTGAGAGAGGACGCCCTGGACCCTCCGGAGCTGCTGTGAGTGATCAGAGACCCCTCACGCTCTCCTTCTGTCTCTCTCTGTCTCTCTGTCTCTCTGTCTCTCTCGCTCATAGACAAATACACACACACACACACACACACAGTAAAACGTACTGTGAGAAACTCACATACACATTTTCTGCTTTTCCTGAGCTGCTCTGCAGTTGTGAAAATAATGCACTTGATCATGTGCAAAAGTTTTGGCACCCATGTTTCACACACATCCTCTACAGATATTTAAATGCACATGTAGTGTTTATTTGCTCAAAAATGATACATTATGTCTATAAATGGTATGTTTGATGTTTTGCTTGAATGCAGAGCGGTTAACTAAATCCTGCACTGAAAAACACCACATTCAGAGGCTGTGAATTTATCAACTCTCAGCATCACATTTAAAGTATCGGTCACATTTCAGAATTGATTATAAAATTGTAAACGTACTGAAATATGAGTTACGTACCTGAAATAGCTTGTTATTAAATGATAAACTGTGTTATGATATTGGACTGATTTTTATCTCATGTCTCTGCAGGGCGCTCGAGGAAATGATGGTCTTCCTGGCCCTGCTGGTCCTCCTGTAAGTACCATCTCCTCACCTCCTCACCTTCAGCTCAGAGTCGTTCATCCCAATGCTGATGATGAATTCATTTGAATCTGTTTTCACAGGGTCCGGTTGGTCCTGCTGGTGCTCCAGGTTTCCCAGGATCTCCAGGTGCAAAGGTGGGTTCTCATGCCTTTGAGTGAATCTTCATCTATTTACTGCAACTTCACTCAAGTTCTGCACATAAACGTTCCTCCCTTCGTCCTGCAGGGTGAGGCCGGTCCAACTGGAGCTCGTGGAGCTGAGGGAGCACAGGGACCTCGTGGAGAGGGCGGTACACCAGGATCTCCTGGACCTGCTGGTGCCTCTGTGAGTAAAAATGCATTTTAGCCACAAAAATAGACCGAGATCACTCTTCCACTGATACTGAGATCATAAAGTGTTTATGTAATCCTCAGAGGCCTTCTCAGAACTTTAGAGCAGGACTGTTAGAACATCAAAACTCCAAACTCCAAAATCCTTCAATGTCATTGCTCCTCATCTCTGCTTACCACTTATGTGACACTGCATCAATGTTTTCTCCAACTTCTAGCAGTGACACGGGTTTGTTAGGAACTGCATTTAGAAACTGAGCACAACATTCTGATGTCTAAATTTTATACAAATGATGTAGATTTAAACTGTACATAACATTAAGCACATACATGAACATTCATAATCATTCTCTGAGTGCTGCGAGCATCTCCACTCACTGTGCTGTTGTTGTTTGCAGGGAAATCCCGGAACTGATGGCATTCCTGGAGCCAAAGGATCTGCTGTGAGTATTTTCTGAATCTTCACTGTTTCAGGTCACTGTCTCCATACTTTTTCTGGCTTTGGTAGAAAAGATAAATCCATTTTCAGCTAAAGATGTTCTATGGAGTTCACACTACGCAGATCTGCCAGTCAAAAACACACTATAAAAACCAGCTCAGCCGTCTGATATATATTAAACATTTCCTAAGCCTCCACCCCGCAGGTTAACTGTCATTTTAGGAAACAAAATTAGAGCTATTGATTACATTTGTAATCAATTATCATATACACACAGTCTGTAACAGCAATAATCTCATTTCACTCTGTATTCATGCTGGTGAGGGTCTCCTCTTTTTTAGCTCCCCCTAGCGGATGATGTTCAGACTGTTGAACTGTTGAACACCTTAGCTGTTCAGTGATTTTTTTAATTGAATGGTTGTAACATCTAGTAATTTTTAATTGAATGGTCATGACAGCTGGTGGCCTAGTGTTTAGGGCATTCCTCTTGCGACCAGGAAGTTGTGGGTTTGATTCAAAAGCACCTCTGAGATACCGTCCCCACACACTGCTCCCCGGGCGCTGTGTTATTGGCTGCCCGCTGCTTCACTTGGTGAATGGGTTCAAATGCAGAGGAAGAATTTCATGCTGTTCGCACTGTGTGCTGTGGTGTGTTCACGTATGACAGAATGGTCACTTTCACTTCACTTTCACTTTCATCTAGGACTGGACCATTTGATGATTTTTATCATTATCATGCTGACTCATGTTGTACATATAATGTCGTACATATATATATATGTATATACTATATGTGGGATTTATACTGGTTTTGTCATTTCTAGCTTCAGATGCCACAAAAAATAAATATCATCCTCAGTAATGTTCACTCGTGCTTGGAGCTAGCCCAAAAAAAAAACAGAGCACTGCTGAGTTTTCACAGAAGAGCCAGAAAAACATGTTTTAATTGGTCTGTTCCTCTGCAGGGAGCTCCTGGTATTGCCGGTGCCCCTGGTTTCCCAGGACCTCGTGGCCCACCTGGACCACAGGGAGCTACTGGACCTCTCGGGCCTAAAGGACAGAGTGTGAGTTTCACTGAGAGTTTTTTTAATAGTGTTTTGTTTTATTTTATTTCAATAATTCTCATTCAGGTTATGTGTTAAAACACTGTTTTTGTATTTTAACAGGGAGACCCTGGTATCCCAGGATTTAAGGGCGAGGCTGGACCCAAAGGAGAGCGAGTGAGTGACACACCATCATCATCATCATCAATCATCATCATCAGTATCATTATCACCCTCGCCATCGTCACAGTCATCGCAGTACACCATCTTCATCATTATCATCAACTCCACAATCATCATCATCATCATCACCACCATTACCATCATCATTATCACCATCATCATCATTATGACCAACATCACCATCATCACCATCATAATCACCATCATCATTATCACCATCATCATCATTATAACCATCTCCATCATCATTACCACCACCACCACCATCACCACCATCATAATTATCACCAACATCATCATTATTACCACCATCATCACCATCATAATCACCACCATCATCATCACCATCATCACTATCATCACCACCATCATAATTATCACCATCATCATTATTACCACCATCATTATCACTATCATCACCATCATAATCACCACCATAATCACCATCACCATCATAATCACCATCACCATCATCACCACCATCATAATTGTCACCATCATCATCATAACCATCTCCATCATCATTACCACCACCATCATCACATCATAATTATCACCATCATCATAATTATTATCACCATCATCATTACCACCACCACCATCATAATTATCACCATCATCATCATTATTACTACCATCATCATCACCATCATCACCATCATAATCACTACCATCATCATAATCACCATCATCACCACCATCATAATTATCACCATCATCATTACCACCATCATCATCATCATTACCGTCATCATTACCACCACCATGATCATTACCATCATCATTATTACCATCATCGTCATCTTCACCATCATCACCAACACCATCATTATCATCATCATTAGTTCACTGTAATCTAATTAGGTATGTTTGTTGCTCTTCGCAGGGTGTAGCAGGACCTCAGGGAGCTCCTGGACCAGCTGGAGAGGAGGGTAAAAGAGGACCGAGAGGAGAACCAGGAGCTGCCGGCCCCCTTGGACCTCCTGGAGAGAGAGTGAGTGTGGTGTTCTTCTTTAGACAGTTTAAATCTATACATATTTACACCAGTAATAACACCTGATGCCTGTTTGTCTCCAGGGAGCTCCAGGTAACCGTGGATTCCCCGGTCAGGATGGTCTTGCTGGAGCTAAGGTGGGTGAAGTCTGGTGAACTGAAGTTAAATGTCTGATGTTTTTAGCAGCAGGTGATTTTCAGAGTGGATGTTCCCTTTGACAGGGCGCTCCTGGTGATCGTGGTGTTCCTGGGCTGGGTGGACCTAAAGGTGGTACTGGAGATCCAGGCCGTACGGGCGAGCCTGGCCTTCCTGGAGCCAGAGTGAGTAGCTGAATCAGGAACTTCAGACACTAAAAACCTTTCCATATAACCATCTGAGAACATGGTCGAGAACCTTCTCATACAATCCCACGCCACTGTTTTGTGAATGGTGTTAATTGGGTTTTATTAACATTTCGTAAGTTTTCAAGCTTCAAGGTTACTTTATTGTCGTCAGCAGCTGTGAAACTGTACACAGTGTGATGAGACGTTTCTCCACAGTGCAACATTCAACGTTCAACAGAGTGCAGGTTACAACAGAGACAAAACAAAAAACACAATAAATAGACACAGCAACACTGCACTGTAATGTAATGTAACAGTACAGTGTGAACGGGATGTAAACCATAAGTGTTGGACCATAATTATTATCATTACAGGGGACGACGGAAACAGTACAATAAATAGACAATACAGCAGTGTGACAGTAATGTGAATGCAGTGTAGATCTGAGACAATACTGTTTTGTGAGAAACAGTAAGTTTTTCTCATTCTAATAGTGCTGCCCTCACATTGTATGATGGTAACTGTTGCACCATTTAAGGTGTAACAGACCAAATGTGGATTAGTAGTACAGAATTCACTTCAAACACTTAAAAAAGCTAACAAGAGCTGTTCAGAGGATACAACACCACCAGTCCTGCATTTTTCACATAAACACACTCTTCTTCACATCTGTGCAGTGTACATACATACACAAACACACACACACACACACACACAATGCACTGATGTATTTTTGACTTTTTCTTTCCTTCTGTCTCACAGGGTCTTACTGGTCGCCCTGGAGATGCTGGACCTCAAGGAAAAGTTGGTCCTTCTGTGAGTATTGCAGTCTCCACGGCCTCTTCTCCTTCAGAGCCTGCTTCAGTCAGCAGGGGGCCCCATTCAAATCATTTCTGTGGTTGATTTTCTAAGAGTGAATATGTTACCCGTCCTCTACCGCGACACGCTTAAATATAACATTTTTCTGCAAGTTTTAGTGCATCATAATTACTTATTAAATTTTACATTTGAAAAACCCTTTTGTTTTAAAATGCCCACTGGCTTTAAAGAGTGAGCGAATGTGTTTATTGATTAATAATGTAATAGAATATGATCAACAATAACTCCAGATTTAAAAATGTGACTTAGATATAGTCAGTTTACTCACAGAAGTGGTGGCACAGCTGGCTCTGCTTCACGTCTGAACCCGTCCTCCCCCTCCCCCCGACAGGGCGCTCCCGGTGAGGATGGTCGTCCCGGTCCCCCCGGACCTCAGGGAGCTCGCGGACAGCCTGGTGTGATGGGATTCCCTGGTCCCAAAGGAGCCAATGTAAGACCAAAATAACTCAAATAAAGGGGTTTCTTCTCTGATCTCATCTCATTTCATCTCACCTCATCTGATCTAATCACATCACATCTCAGCACATCACATCTCATCTCATCACATCACATCTCTTCTTGTTTCATATCTCATCTCATCACATCTCAGCATATCTCATCACATCTCAGCATATCTCATCACATCACATCTCAGCATGTCTCATCTCATCACATCTCAGCATATCTCATCTCATCTCATCACATCTCAATATATCTCATCTCATCACATCTCAGCATATCTCAGCACATCTCATCTCAGCATATCTCATCTCATCACATCTCCTATTGTCTCTTTGAAGCAAGGAACTCCTGTCTCACTGTGTATGTGTTATTGCTCGTTTAGGGTGAACCTGGTAAAGCTGGAGAGAAGGGACTCATCGGCTCCCCTGGTCTCAGAGTAAGTTCTCCTCTTTGAAACCTTGTTTCGACTGATCTAGACTGGCAAACCGAGACCTAATTGTGTGTGTGTGTGTGTGTGTGTTTTCAGGGTTTGTCTGGTAAGGACGGTGAGACCGGACCCTCTGGTCCTCCTGGCCCTGCTGTAAGTACTTTACCTTCATTTAAACAAAAAATACACAAACAGGATTGAATCCCTATGATCTCTCTCTCACAACACACACACATCAATACACACTTTCATCAATACACACTTCCATCAATACACACTTCCATCAATACATATTTCCATCAATACACAATCCCATCACTACACACCTTCATCAATACACACTCCCATCACTACACACTCCCATCGCCACATACTTCCATCCCATACACACGTCACTTCTATCGCTGCCCACAGACTATATAACTGCTGCATTTAAAATACACTCCCCTGTGCTTTCAGTCCATATATGGAAACTAAACCACAAACAGCCTGTTCTGAATGTCGCATTTACATTTATCTGACTATTCAGTAGTTTAGCCCCGCCCATTCACAGTCAAGTTATAAATAATGTTTCAGGCAGAGCAGCCAATCATAACAAGTCGTTTACTCACAGAAACAGTTGAATAGACACAGAAACAGCCTGTTTAATTCTAGAGAGTAAAGAGAGGCTTAAAGATCAGGCAGAAATGAATTGGGACTGTTCTTGGTTCAGTGGAAAATAGTGTATTTAGTCCTAAACATTTTCTGGGGAGTGTTTCTGGGGAGTTTTATTTTATTTTGACTTTATATCACTTTATATTTTTTATTGTTCTTGTCTCTGTGTCTCTGTGGAGTTTCATACATAAGCAATTTCCCCTGGAATCAATAAAGATTTCTGACTCTGATTCTTTAAAACACAGTGAATATTTGTCCGAAATTGGATGCTGTAGATATAGTTTGGGAGGGTGGTTCTTATGTGAAGGTTCTGTAGATGAACAGTCTTGGGTTCTCCATGGAGCTGCACCTGTGCTAAAATAACAGACTAGATAATAAAAACCTCCGCTCTGCTGTGTTTCAGGGTCCTGCAGGAGAGAGAGGCGAGCAGGGACAGCCTGGTCCTCCTGGCTTCCAGGTACTGTAACACACACTCACACACACACTCTGACTGATTAGGTGATTCATTTTTGCTGACAGCTGAAATGTCTTCTCAGGGTCTGCCAGGACCTGTTGGACCTCCAGGAGAGGGCGGAAAACCAGGAGACCAGGTGGGAGCACTGAGCTTGATCTAATGGACGCTGTTGTGATGATGCTGGTGTAAACTGTGAGGATGCTCACGTCGTTCTTTCTCTCCTGCAGGGCGTTCCTGGAGAGGGTGGTGCTCCTGGAGTTGTTGGACCAAGAGTGAGTTCCTGTCTCTGAGCAGAGCATCTTTTGTAGAGACGGACAGTGCAGGAAAGTGACCATGTATGTGTGTGTGTGTGTGTCTCAGGGTGAGCGTGGTTTCCCTGGTGAGAGAGGAGGTGCTGGACCTCAGGGTCTTCAAGGACCGAGAGGACTTCCCGGAACTCCAGGCACTGACGGACCCAAGGTGAGATTTTTACGTTCACTTTCACTCTGGAGATCTTAGATGCCCTCAAAACACTGCTCCATCATCTTCTCCACCATCTTCTCCATCATCTTCTCCACCATTTTCTCCATCATCTTCACCATCATCTTCTCCTTTCATCTTCCCTGTCATCTTCACCATCATATTCTCAATCATCGTCTCCACAATCTTCTCCACCATTTTCTCCATCATCTTTACTATCATCTTCTCCTTTCATCTTCTCTGTCATCTTCTTCATCATCTTCTCCACCATTTTCTCCATCATCTTCTCCATCATCTTCTGCATCATCTTCTGCATCGTCTTCTGCATCATCTTCTCCATCATCTTCACCATCATCTTCCCCATCATCTTCACCATCATCTTCACCATCATCTTCTCCATCATATTCTCCATCATATTCTCCATCATATTCTCCTCATTTCTTCTGTTTCTTGCTTCTCATGGTCTCTCATTTCTCATAAACATCTCATAAAATTGGAATATTACTCATACCATCTATCTTAAGCCCAGTAGTCGTTCTCAGGCTGGCCATGCCTTGCTATTTTTGCCCCGCCCATTTCAATTAGTATCTGCTTGGCCGGTCAATTGAATCAGGTTTGTTGGAAAAACAGTAAAATGTGCAGGACAGGGATCATGAAGGACCAGGAATGTTAAATATAATTGTGTTAAATGTGCTGATTCATCACCTGATCATGACTCTCTGGCCGGTACAGACATGCATAGCATACATAATGCAAGAAATAAACAACAACAAAGAATCAGCAACGATCCAATGAAGGTTACATACATAAAGTTACATTAACTTTCAGAAAGGCTTATTCCAACCAGCTTATTCACTAACATCAAAATGGATAATGTGACGCTTGTTCCAATAAGCCTTTACAAAAGTTTATGTCGGTTTATGTCAGTCATGATGTAATCCTGTAGAAATTCTGCCTCTCATTGAAGTACAGGGGCTGTAACACCTGTAGGGGGCAGCGGTGAGTAATGACTGTATTGGAGAACTAACAGCTAATAAATCCGTTTGTCCACTTTATACTTACACCCAGCAGCTACAAAACACAAAACAGCTAACTGCAATTATTCATAAAGAAATTAAATTATTCTTTCATAATTGTGACTATCCTGGATGCATCATCTGACACAACAATTTAATGTCACTGAGTATAATAAATAAGTTACTGTAATAAAAATATAAAACAAAACGTCTGTTTAGCATAGAGAAGCGACATGCCGCTGAGTCCCAGTCGTGTCCCTTGCAGTTCCGACAGTTTGTAGTCGTTTACTGAGGCCGTTCTCGTCTCATCCTGCAGGGGGCGATAGGCCCAGCTGGTGCTGCTGGAGCTCAGGGGCCTCCTGGCCTGCAGGGAATGCCTGGAGAGAGAGGAGCATCCGGCATCTCTGGACCTAAGGGTGACAGAGTGAGTAAAAAAACTCGCTTTAAAATCCAACCTTGGAGTCGCGCAGATCTGATCCGTTCGGATCGATTCGTTTGAAATTGATCGAGTGAACTCTGCGGTTTCAGGGTGACACTGGAGAGAAGGGACCTGAGGGAGCTCCTGGAAAAGATGGATCAAGAGTGAGTACCAAACTGCCCCAGCCAACCAACTACACACACACACACACACACACACACACACACACACACAGAAACACAGAAGCACATGGAGTAAATACCCACTACAGCAGTGTGACAGTACAGTACAACAGTAATAACACAGTAAATACACACTACAGCAGTAAATACACACTACAGCAGTAAATACACACTACAGCAGTGTGACAGTACAGTGTGAACAGGGTGTAGACCTTCTGGATGTTGCAGACTAGTGTTGCACCATAAGCGTGATTTTTATTGCACAAGAGGCAGAGAGGAAGTGCTGTTGAAAGTCCAGAGTACTATTTGAGAACAAAGTGAGACAAATAGAAATAATAAACAGAAATATCACTCTATATTTAAATATATGTATGCATGTATGTGTGTCATGTGTGTTAACATAGTAACCGGGTTCTCTCGGTTCTCTGCAGGGTTTGACTGGTCCCATCGGCCCGCCTGGTCCTTCCGGTCCCAACGGTGCGAAGGTGAGCCCCTCTGCTGCCCTCTTTTCTTTTCATTGGAATATTTATATACACCACATATAACTGATATCATGACTCTTTTCTTTGGTATTTTTACTACTAAATTAAAAAAAGATTTTATTATAGTGTTACTGTTACTTTTTAATTTCATAATTTAAGAATATATATTACAATGTTGCATTCTATTACAACACACTGCACTGCTGGTAGAAAAGAGGACTGTGTATCTAATGCCCCCCCGCTCTGTCCTCCTCAGGGTGAGACTGGCGCCATCGGGCCGACTGGAGCTGCTGGAGCTCGCGGTGCTCCTGTACGTGCTTCTCTCTGGTTCTCTCTGGTTGATTTTTCTGTGGGATCTGTTTCCTGTGTCTTCATCTCTTCTGTTTTTTACTCCTGAACATTTTGTCTTTTCGCTGCAGGGCGACCGTGGTGAGGTTGGACCCCCTGGACCGGCCGGATTCGCCGGACCCCCTGTGAGTAAAGTTTCATTTATCATTATAATGATAAACACAATTTTACCTCAGGTCTTTACCATTTATGCATTTACTTCCTAAACTGCAGATTTTCATTCTTGTTAAACTGGAAAGTTGTTGAGTGAACAACTATACATGAAAATATGTGAAATAAAGCCAGTTTCCTTTCTAAGATGAGAGAATCTGTAACAGTGCAGGTCTGACTCCAATGAACTGGTTGTTGGTGATACAGAGTCAAATTCTAGACTGTCCTTTAACTTTAAATGAACTCGGTACTGTTTCAGCTCCTTAAATATCTAACACTCGTCTGGTGATCCACATTATATTTATATTACAATATAAGATAAGACCTACAATTTTTATAAGACCTACAATTTTTGTAGGTCAGCGGTAAAAAATGTGACATCTAATAAAGGAACTCGAAATGAGAAAATACTGTACATTTATTTGTTAGTTAAGAATATTTAGTGAATTTTTAGTAAATATTAATATAGTTTAATATTAATGTTAATACAGTGAGTACACATGCCATTTTACTGTTTGTGATGTCACAAAGAACAACAGATTTGAATATACCTGCTTATTTGATCTCAGTCAGTCATTGGTATTTCAATAAAAGACAAATAAAATAAAATACTGCAACAAAAAGTCATGAAGAGTGTATCATTGTGGACTGCACAATGTAGCCAATGGGAACAGAGCTCATGTGCAACATATCAGGGTTAAGGGCACAGTCTGTTCAGTTGTGAGGGCTGAAGAGAGGCTGGAGATCAGGGCAGGAGTGAAGAGGGCTGGTTTGGAGCCAGTGGGTGAAGGTGTGTTTTTCCTCCTCAGGGCGCGGACGGGCAGCCTGGAGTGAAGGGCGAGCAGGGAGAGGGTGGCCAGAAAGGAGACGCTGGCAGCCCTGGACCTCAAGGACCATCTGGAGCACCCGGACCAGTCGTGAGTAACATTTTTTACAGTTTATTTTTAAAAAGGACATTTCACAAAAGAAAAAGAGCGATTGGTAGACCATAGACATTTACAGCAAACAAGATTCAAGATTCTTTATTTGTCACATACACAGTTATACACGTAAAACATGCAGCAAAATGATCTTAGAACCTTTTTTGCCTCTTATTGTCCTGTTTGCTTTTTACAACCTTTTTACACACATGGAAGCGGATGTGTATTTAAAATAAAGAAATAATACAGAAATGTATATATAAGAAAAGGTAAATAAATGTTTTTTGAACAGATGGGGGTGGGTTTAAATTCTCTAAATATCTGTCAGTCCGTTCGCTCCTGTGTGTGTGAGTAACTCGGTTAGACCACGGCTTGCTCATTTCTTTCATCTCTAGGCAAAAGTTATATTTTTTATTATTGGGACATTTTACAACCGTTTTCCCAGTTAGGTGCAGGATCTGTGCTGTGGGAACTTCCTCACCTCTTTTAACTCTTGATCTGTCTGCTTGGTTTTCAGGGCCCGACTGGAGTGTCTGGACCTAAAGGAGCTCGTGGAGCACAGGGAGCCCCGGTGGGTCTTCGTTAATTATGTGAACAGAGCTGTTAAGTGAATCCTGTAGCTTTAGGCTAATGAGGTGAAGGTGTTTTGTGATTTAAGACTTAAGTTGCTGGTTTTGTGCTCTCTGTTCTAGGGAGCTACTGGTTTCCCTGGTGCTGCTGGAAGAGTCGGACCACCTGGTCCCAATGTGAGTCCATTACTTCAGTGTGCGGTTTTCTTACCGGATGCTAAATTATTACCATTATGTGCAACATCTTATTATTATTATGTGCAATAGTCTTACCATGTGACGTATCACCGATCTGCTACTGATCTCTATTACAGCAATAACAGGCTCCTAACCTATATTAGTGTTACTAGTAATTTACTTAACTGTTAACTCATTTATCTGTAGTATTTATATCCCAGCATTTGTGTATATAGCGTAGTGTATTTCATATTAAATATTTTGAATTGGATTTATTTAGACTTCATATTTTATATTAGTGATTTCATCCAGTATGAATAACATTTCCTGATTCTCAGGCCATGCTGGACTTTATTCCCAAAATAATGTACAGGATCCTCCAGTACACACACACACATATACAGTATATATATATATATATATGTATATATTGGCTACACCTATGTAAACTGTAATGCAAAATAAATGGAAATGTCTGATCTAAATTTTATTTTTTTATTGTTCCTCCTCTGTCCGTTTCCTCTGTCCTTCTCCCTCTTAGGGAAACCCTGGTGCTGCTGGCCCAGCTGGTCCAGCTGGTAAAGATGGTCCTAAGGGAGTGCGTGGTGATGCTGGCCCACCAGGAAGAGCAGGAGATGCTGGACTGCGTGGACCCCCTGGATCCCCTGGAGAGAAGGGAGAGCCTGGAGAAGATGGTCCACCTGTAAGACTCAAACCTCGTCCCTTCCAGTTCTCCTCCACACTGTGCAGCACCGAGCCTCATAAGTCTTCTCGTTCTTCTCCTCTTCTTCCACATTTAGGGTCCAGATGGTCCTTCTGGTCCTGCTGGTCTTGCTGGGCAGCGTGGTATAGTTGGTCTGCCAGGACAGCGTGGTGAGAGGGGCTTCCCAGGCCTCCCGGGACCCTCTGTGAGTAAATAAGCCTCTCTGACTTCTGAAAACACACAGACACACAGACACTAACACCCAGCTGCAGACTGATGGAAGAGCCTGGGGAGAATAATGTGTGATTGACAGGCATCATTTTCTCAGATCGGTAATTTAGCCTTAACTTCCACCACTCAGCGATCTACTGTCCTGTAGTTGTTACTAATTATAGCTTTAACGAGCATGGTGATAACGAGCACTAGTTCTCATTGTACACAATATGCAAAAGTGTGTGTGCCCCTGGTCATACGACATGCAGTTGAACTGTAAATAAGTCACACCCACATTCCCACAAAGACACTCTGGCACACTTTAACACACATTTACTCTTTATTTACCGAATCTTTCACATTGGGGAAACAATAAATCCCTGTATTTATGTTTTATTTTTTTTAGATGTTTAAATAAACAGTGATTGCGCAACAAAATGTGCAGAAAAATGCTATTTTTAAATATGTTTTCCCTGAAGAGGATGTGAACTTATTGTTATTCGATGGGGATGCTGAAACCTTTGCTTGCCTGTAATATGTGCAGCGTCAATCCCTGCCTCAAGGTGGCGTCCCAGGTGGCGGACCTGTATAACCTCTTTCAGTTATTAGTAGTGCTTTTCAATGTTGCTATTAGTGTTATTATAAACACTACTATATTAAAACAGTGTTATATATTATATTAAGATATGATCAGATAAGATGAGCCTTTATTAGTCCCACAGGTGAGAAATTTCTGTTGTTGCAGAAAGTGAACAGTACAGAAGTAGGAGCAGCAAAAAAAACAATAGAATAAAATTATAAACATAGACATGGGTGTAGCATA
>JBBPCY010118807.1:0-17931 GCA_037974405.1 Brachyalestes nurse | reverse complement strand
AAACTTGTGTATACCAAAACATTTGTAATTGCACTAGCCTTCTGGGAGAAATGGTGCATTTTCTGGAAAAATTCCAGGGGTGCCGATAATTTTGGCCACGACTGTATCAGCTAAAATAAGCAATGTGATCTAGAATGAGCAATATTATTTAGCTTTTAGGTAAGGGGTGAAAAATATGATTATATTTTACCATTATGATTATAAACTTTGTCACAGCCTGCTTTTCTGAGTGATTTTTTAGTTAAGCGGAGGAACATGTATGTCATGTTAACACCTTCAAGAACTGGTTTATGTATTGTTCACTCCTAACTCAGGTGTTAGCCATTGATGAGTATTCAGGCCTGAAATTTTGGCCTGAACCTTAAAACAGCCACAGACTTTTCTGTCTGAACTTCCATCAAACCTGAACCACCATCAGTCTGAATCCCTCCAGAGCCAGACAAGGCCACAGTGCAAGCCTGGATTAGTTTCTTGCCCAAAAGTAATTAAAACAAAACATGTTTTGAGTCTGAACCCACAAAATTCTGTCCAGCCCATGATGTCCTAGTTAATTAGCATGTAGTGACGACAATAGTAATCATTAGATCACAGGTCAATAAAATTAAATTAGATAAAGATATGACCAAATAATTACCTGTTCAAAGAATCGAATCCGTTTTTTACAAATATTTACATCAAGCAATTCTTTCAAACAACATGTATTTAGTCTGGATTTGATTTCTAAAGCTGATCTTTGAAGTAAAAAAGATGAAAACACTTTTAAGTAAAAAAATATACATGAAAAAGATTATGCTTTTCAGTACCATTCAGACGTTTGGTTCCAACTGACCACATACATGTTTTAGATTTAAATCCAAAGGCCTTTGCTGACGCCCTTGAGATCAAATGTAAATGTATCAGCTGAATATAAAGAGCAAACATGACACCTCTGTTTGAATTTATTCCCAAACCAAAAATGTAAATCTAAGCAATATGTTTTGGAACACTCCCCAGATATTGTGAGCATATGTTCAATCCTGTTTGAAGAGGACTCTATATAGCTGCCTGTGAAGCTGCTTGAGTGCCATGTCAAGTGTTTGTAATGCTGCATCAACGCTCTTGAGCTCTTGACGAATGTAAAATAGAAAAGAGTTTGGATTTGTACCTTGCTAAAGTGTACCTCAGGGTCTTGGCTTGGATGTGTGGCTCTGTGAAAAATCTTTAACTCGTGTTGAATTATTGGAAGTGTTACACATTTGCAAAAATGTTGAAAAGAATTGTCCATCTGTTCTTTAGGGCTAGGAGTCTCAAAGTGGGATCTCTGTTGTCTTGATAGGGGTTTCACTTATCAGTGGCTAACACTTTAATAACAGGTGAAACATGGTTGTAACGTACCACTGCTTTGTCCCTGTTTTCCAGTTATTATCTAATATACCATGGATCTGTGTGTCATGTGAGTTTGTTAAACTTTTGTCTCTGTCCTGGCCCTGCCCCTCGTTATCCTGAGTTTTGTCCACGTTCCCCCTCTGCCCAGTAGTGTCAGTTCTCCTTGTATATATACCCTTGTGTTTCAGTTTGTATTTGTGAATTGTCTGTCATTATCATCTCTCTTTGTCAGCTGCTGTTCTGTTATTGCTCTCAATCGTGTTGCCTTGTGCATGTCTCCATTAACCACCCCCCAGACTGTCTAGCATTTTGATTTATGCTTGGATCCTTTATTTCTTTTGTTTGTTTAATAAATTGGACTTTACATTTACAGCATTTTAAACAGCTACGCATTTGCTAGATGTGGCTAATCCTTGAAAGTGTGGAGTTTTACACTGGAATGAGTTTCTGGCTAAAAAAAGTTGGTGTCTCCTTGTTTGAGGGAATCAAAGGTGGTCCTTCTGCAGCAACGATGCAACAAAACTCTTGTCTGTAACTCTTTTTAAGAGTGCTTGTGTTATTTTATACTGTCAGTTCAACTGTTTGAAATATTAAAAAATAAAGAAAATCTACGAGTAGCTGTGTCCAAGCCTTTCGCTGGAGACAGAGAGAGACAAAGTTGAAAGGCCAAACCCATTTACACCTCTACACTAGTCCGTTCCCACCTGCTGGGCACACACCTCACACACAGCCACCTGGAAGAAAAGCCATCACCCTAACTGACCTGATGCTGAGGATGTTCTCACTCTATTACACATTTCTTTCTCTATCTCTGTCTTTCTATCTTGTTGAATCTTTCTATCACACTCTATCACACTCTCTGTTCCCCTCTCTCTTTCCTCATCACATCCTTTCTCTTTCTCTTTCTCTATGGTCTCTAATCCCTGCCTTTCTCTGCTGTGTTCAAAAGCTTTCTGTTCATTTTCTCATATCAGACCTCATCTCCTAACTCTGAACCTTCTCCCCACTTCTCCACACTACTTAAAACTCCTTGTGTTTTCTATTTCCCTGCAATGCCTGGGCACACAAGTACTCACAAACCAGCTCTGAACTTTTTAGTTCTTACATTTTTGAGCTTACATTTGTCATGTCACATACATTTGTCATGTCACATAACTTGCAGCAACATCCATTATTTCTACCTCAAATCTCTCATTGTAACAAGAGCAAGTGCAGATTTCAAGCTTTTGCTCTTCAATACAGGTCTATCTAAAGAAGCAACTCAATACGGGTTATGAGTGCTTGAAAACATGTCAGAAATGAAAACACATACTACTTATGAGTCACATGCCTGTGCTTCTCTTCCTCATTCATATGCATGTGAGGGTCAACACACTGAGAAAGAAGAACATTTTTCTATAAAAGAAAATAATCATTTCTGACAGAGGAAATGCTGCTATACAACAAACTAAAATGAGAAGTTTGGAATCACTGAGGGAAATAACAGTAATTGGAACAGCTGCTTTTCTGTGTTATATTAGCACCTAGGCTGGTGTGTAGAGACATTAAACAAGCTGCTGATCCCCTGCCCTGCCTATGCGGGGCACTGTGACCTCCAGGACAGATTCTCTTCAGCCAGTTCAGTAAATCGGCTCCAGGCCTGACAACCCTCTAATCCAGGGAGAAGGATTTAGAGTCTTTTATACAGGATTACGGGCTGAACCGCCAGTTTCTACACAGGAAGCCAAGGACCCTACTGTTCCTCAAAAGCCAAGCAACCAGATGAGGTCAAAGTTCAGCTCCAGCACAATGTGTCTGTGGTGAGAGAACGCATGCGTGGGTTTATAGTAGCAATGTTTGGGTTCTTCTGTTACCTTTGGTCTCTACCACTATATTATTCCAGCATTTTTTCTTTAAGCCATTAAAAGCATCAATAACGTCACAGTCATTAGAGATATAAAGTAAAATAGCCCCTTATAGTCGCCCATGAACACACCACACCACAGAACACAGAATTCTTTCTCTGTATTTAACCCATTCACCAAGTGAAGCAGTCGGCAGCCAGCAATGCAGCACCCGGCGAGCAGTTTGTGGGGACGATATCTTGTTCAAGGGTGGCTCAGTGATGCCACTAGCAGTGCTGGGATTCAAACCCACGACCTTCTGATCACAGGGGCAACTCCCTAACCACCAGGCCACCAGCTGCGTCAAAAAATCAATAAACTTCTGTGTCAAACCAGAGAAGCTAAGCTTTCTTCTTGGAATGGGATGGTATTGTATGTGAAAGCCCACAGAACAACTGCATTACATTTGTAGAGTTCTCCAGATTGGTGCTGTATGTATAGATGGATTGCAATTACTGCTAAATGGCAACCAAGAGAATAACCTGTTGACAGGGTTGTGGAAAAAAAGACACCATTGTACATGACTTTTAAAAGTGTAACAAGATCATAAAAAAGACCACACACATAAGACCATCTACATACACAAAGATATGAACAGGCAATCTCTGCCAGGCACAAAAACTTTGAGTTTAGGTTCCGAGGGGTAGCTTACAAATGTGTTACTATTAATTCAAATGAGCTTAAGAGCTCAAGAACTCAAAAGAGCTTTCCAGCACGACTGCAAGGGTAATTCAACTATTTAAATAAAGAAACTGTCCATGTTCACATGAAAAAAATGTAAATATTCAGAAGCATTTTGAAAAATGTGCATTTCAGCTACTCAGACTTCTGAAATTGTGTCGTCATCCTCAAATTAGGAAGTCTGGATCTTAGCTGTTTCTATGCTTTTGTCTATGAAGAAATTAACTGAGTTTGCAAAAGTGGCTGCTCTAGTACCAAGTGCAAAATAATGTTTTATTGTTATATATTCCCAAACCCATACATGTACATGGACCCTCTCAGTTCCAATGTTCTTTTACAGCTGAAATACAAATGATCCTACATCCAATCAACAAGCAAGTTAAAACCCTACTTCCGGTGCACTCAAAAGTGCATGAAAGTAGGTCTACTATTAAACTTCAGCAGCATCATTAACTAACACCAGCTGTTCTAGCTGTAGTCTAGTGCTGCCAAAGCGACTTAACTATCACACTCGAAAAGGTTATTGGTTTGCGTTGGATATTTTTATGGTTTTATCAGTCTTATGATGTTAATTCAATGTACAGCAATATTAGCTTATTAATATTTAGACTTGTTAAGGATCCGAATTCTGAAGAACCAATGACATTCAGAGGAAAAATGTACAAATGGCAAAATTTATCAAGTTTGAAACATTTCTGTTTATCACAGAGTGTGACAGTAGCAATAGCCATTCATTTTTCTCATGGAGAAAACCAATTTAGACCCAGAGTTCCTAATAAGCACATGACATCGACTACAGATGTGACTTTGGAGGCCCTGTTGCTCTTTTGTAAACCTTAAACCATGTGGCTATTGTCATATTGGGACTTGGGATCACATGACAAGATCATTTTAATGCTTACTTAACTTTGCTTTATGTTCTGTTGCACCCTCTGTGATATTACAGGCTAGATCTTTTACATTCATTTTTATAGTCATTATTTTTTCCTCCAATATCCAATCCAGCCTTAAACCAGTGCTGGATTTCAGATTACTGCTACATAACATCTACTTGCCAATTTTGGACATAGTATTAAACATATACATGTTTTTGACAACTCTATAAAATGTGTTATTTTTAAGACTTCTTTAAAAGTTACCATTTTTGTCGGCGACAATTTTATTGTGGCAAAACCCTTAGTGTTTATCACCATATTTCCAGTCTTGATGAATGAGCCTGTTTTGTATGAGCTGCTGTGCATTCACCACCTGGTCTGTTTACTTTTCCAGGAATATTCCTTTCCATATCCATGCAGTGGTTTACCATTTTCATGCATGCTTATGAAGTACTACATTTTCTAACGCTGCCTCATGACTGTTATCCAAAGAGTTCTGTGTTCTTTTAAACTATTCTAATCAACAGGCAGCAGTAGTGGTTTATAAACCACTCATCACTTAAATACTGAAACCAGCAAAGACACACACAGCACGCTTCCATTATAAGATTTACTTATAAAATAAGGATTTACTTGTCCATTTTTAAACGCTCCGATGTTGTGCTTTCACTCAGTGGTTCCATTTACCTTATAGATTCACTATATAGGCGTACATAAATAGTTTCTAATAAAAAAAGTGGCTAGGAATCAGAAACAACTGCAAATTCTGATAAATTAAGAGAAATTAGGTCAGAGAATGAGAGAGTGAGAGCATATTGGAGAGAGAGAGAAATAAAAGACTGAGCTGGGGAACATAGCGGGTCCAGTCATGACCCATGGGGTTATTGCTGAAGGTCTTTAAGCACGTGGTTCAGAGTGAGCTAATCCTATAGAAACAGATGAAAACAGCAGACTAAACGCTAATCCATAATAGATAATTACACACAGTACAGCTCAGAGCCCACAACATCAAAGAGTTTACAAACTCCAACAAAGTCTGCATCTAATTTACTTCAGAGAGAGAAAGAGAGAGAGAAAGATATGCGATAAGCTCCAGGTGTGCTGGAAGTGAACCAATCAAGATGAACTGATGATAAGAAGATGGAAAAAGCCCAGGTAGCATTTAGTGTAGCGTTACCCATCAACCTGCTCCAGATGTTCAGATGTTACAGAATGATTTCACAGAAGAAACACTAAGAGAATGAAACAGAAACCACACACACACACACACAAACCACACATAGATAAAAACATTGTCGAGGCATGCTGTGTAATCTCACAACGACACATACAGGCACAACGCTGCTTTCTGACCTGAACTCTTTTTTAACTGTTTTCCATTGTTAGTTATTTTTAAACAAGGCAATAATAATATAAAAAAATCTCTTCCTGATTCATGAGGACACAAAGCTGGTTTTGAAGCATCAGTTTTTTTTCGGCAATACACATTATTTCGCATAGCATTAACACACATCAGTATTTCAAACAGACTTTCTATAACCTGTCTGTTGATTGATATTTGAATAATTGAATCATAAGACTGTTGTGCCATTATTACTCTTTTTAACATGCCATTAAAAAGATTGTTTCCAATCAGGAGAATCTCTGATGCCGTCTTAGGGGTGATTTCGTTACTTTATTGGTTTATTAGAAAAGTCTTTGGAGAGTTGCCAGAAGTGTCAATATTAGCAACATAACTTGCCCAGGGATCAATGAGCCATTCTGATGCAGTTCACTTTCCAAACATAAACAGATGGCAGACAAAGCTGTTAATGAGGCACAGCAACGAAATACTTACTGAATAAATATGTGCAATACTGGCACATCAATAGGCAAACTAGGCTGTGGCCTAAAGTGGCACTTGAGGATGAAAAAATGAACCAAGTCACTCTCACCCATGAAGAACGTGAGTATGACATTTTAACACGCCCTCTGTGAGTTGATTCTGTAAGTGCCTCTAACCCCACCCCACCCTCATCTAAAACCTGCCCCTAAAAACCATCTGACCAATCAAACTGTGACTACACATGTGCGGGCACTACGTATAAGTAAACTACTGTGATAGTGACCAGGTTATCGAAGTGCAGAGACTTGTTTAGAGTGTTATTTGTGTACTGAACCATCGCAAATCTTGCAGGACTGAAGCTGAGGACAGCAAATTGTTTTGAGAAAAGTGGGAAAAACATGCCACATGCCAGTCCTGGCAATGGGCAAACTGAGATACAGCAAACTATTCCAACTGTTACACATAACTGCTGACAACACAAAGAAAGGCACCGCACCACAGAGGCAACTATTCAAAGTTGTTTTTTATGTTCAGACTTTTTCTGCCAGGGTGGTAGTCATTGTTCACTCTGCTTGTTCTGTAATGTATGTTTTGAGGCTAAAGCATCAGCCCTGTAAAGTTGGGACTGCATGTTCAGTCCTGAGTGATACGACAAAAGTACTGGAACACACCTGTTTCTCGGGGTTTGGGCAATCTTAATGCTTCAGCACACCAAGACATTTTGGACAATTCCATCCTTCCAACTTTGTGGACACAGTTTGGGGAAGAACATTTTCTATTCCAGTATGACTGTGCCCCAGTGCACAAAGCAAGCTCCATAAAGACATGGCTGGATGAGTTCAGTGTGGAAGAACTTGGCTGAAGAGTCCTGACCTCAACCCCATCCAACACCTTCGGGATGAACTGGAACGGAGATTGGGAGTCAGACCTTCTCATCCAACATCAATGCCTGACCTCATAAATGCTCTACAGAATGAATGAGCACAAATTCCCACAGAAACTCTAAACTCTTGTGGAAAGCCTTCCAAGAAGAGTGAAAGCTCTTATAGCCGCAAAGGGGACCAACTCCAAAGGGAAGACCATCTAAAGTCTATCTATTTGAAGGCAATGTCATTAAAGTCCCCGTTGGTGTAACTGTCAGGCATCCGTATATCCATATTTGATCGTATAGTGTAAGTGTGGATGGCCCCTACACTTGCCCTAGTGTATCACAGTCTGTCAGAATGACATCACAGGAACATTATAGAGCATGATAAAGAGTCTTTGTTTATAAATAAATGACATGTCAGCAATTTCTATAATGAACGTTGTTAACAGATAATGGACTGCGACAGCAAATCAATGCAGCTCAGCTGCTGTTGTAAGTCAAGTAACAACTTTTGTACATTTTTATAGAAAACAGTGTCATGCAGTGTCCAAAACCACATAAAAAAATCGAATAGAGATTATTTAACAACTCGGCACAGTTTAAGGCCAGTATGTGATGATTTGAGAATGCAATTTGCACAATGTAAATTACAGACTATTAGCTTGTTACCCTTGTTTCAGAGCAAAACTTGATTGATTGGTTGCTTCATTACAATGAGGTTGGGAGAAGGGAATTTGCCAAACGAAAGAAGACAGTGTGGCCTCCAAACTGAGGCACTACAGGTGCTGCTGTACTGGACTGAATTACTTGGAATGGGCTGGAATGGACTAATAAGACTGAAACAGCCATGAGGAGCAGAAGAGCTCAGAGAATAAACCCTATGCACCATCAGTCCGGAGAAAAACAACCCCAAAAAACAGTGGCCCCCTCCAGTCCCCAACCCCCCAAACTCCAACCTGAACAAAAAGGGTCGCAAAATAATAGTCCCAAAAGAGAGCAGCTCTAGGAACTCCATTACCATTCAGACAGGAGGGGGAGAGAGTGAGATTCAGAAAAAGATGGATAGGAGGAGCATGAGCACACACAAGCTCACGCACACACACACACACACGCACACACTTCAGCAGGTTAATCAAATGCCGCCTTTCAGATAAAAGTGTTCCCTTTATTGTGCCACTGTTTTCTTTGTGTAAGACTGGACTGATTCTCTTTCTCTCTCTCTCTCTCTTCTACATTACTCCATCTCTCCTCCCTACTCTGTTTCTCTCCTCCCTCTTCCCTCTCTCTCTCACTCTCTCTCACTCATTGTCTTTCTTATCTCTCTCTCTCACTCAGTTGGCCTCACTCTCCTCTCTAGCTGTTTCTCTCTCTCCCCTCCTTCACTCTATCTCTCCTCCCTCTCCGTTTCTGTCCTCTTTCCTCCCTCTTTCTCTCCCCCACTCTCTCTCTCACTCACTGTCTTTCTTATCTCTCTCTCTCTCTTACTGTCTTTCTTATCTTCCTCTATCTTCTACTCAGTCGGCCCCACTCTCCTTTCTAAATGTCTCTCTCTCCTCCCAGTTCACTCTATTTCTCCTCCCTCTCCATTTCTCAACCTCCTTCTTCCCTCTTTCTCTCTCCCCTACTATCACTCTCTCACTCACTGTCTTTCTAATCTCTCTCTCTCTCTCTCTTTCACACTCAGTCGGTCCCACTCTCCTCTCTAACTGTTCTTCTCTCTCTTCACAGTTCACTCTGTTTCTCCTCCCTCTCCATTCTCTCCTCTTTCCTCCCTCTTTCTCTCCCCCACTCTCTCCCTCACTCACTGTCTTTCTTATCTCTCTCTCTGCTCCAACACTCTTTCCCTCACTCTTTCTCACTCCCTCTGTGCCCCCCCCCCCGCCAGCACGTGAATGAATCTGTTTGAGTTGAAGTGCCGTTAGTCACTGCGTGGTCATCTGCCAAAGTCGAGACAGGAGACCAGACAGAATCTTAAACAGCAGCGTACAAAACAAATCTTTATGACCGCTCTCCTCCCTCTATTTCCATTCCACATGTCTGCTCTCACTCTCCCTGCCTTTATTCTCCACTCATCCATCCCTGACTGGATGCTCATAACATGAAATAGAACAGATCTTTATGTAATGCAATGAAATGATCCTATTTGAACGCCTGCATCATCTACACTTGAATAAAATCACCGCAGTCTGCAGTCACTGCCAACAATTAATAAAAAGAAAGTCAATATTTGTGTAGACATGATATATTTTATTAATTTTTATATTAATTTTATTCAGCTCAAACATCAGAAACTCACACCGTCTTAAATCATTTATAAGCAGCTTTAAACCTTAACCCTTAGAACCCTTAACCCATATAGTGGTGCACTATTCAAACGTGATTACACGACGAATTACTACAGGCTGGAGCTGTCAAAGTAATCACAATATTTGGGCCCCAACACAATATTATTGTGATTCTTCACATTTTATTTTTTACTGAGTATTGTGATTCGATTCTGAAGTGCGTTATAATTTATTTCACCCAAACATTATTAAAACACATTATATGTCATAAAAATGCTTATAATGCATTTAAATAATACAGGTTTCATTTCTTTCCAAATTCCACTGAGATGCAAGAGAAGAACAAGGTCTTGCATCATCTTGTGGCAATGTTATTTACAAGATTTTTTTTTTAAATGATACTGAATAATTAAATATTGACACTTGGCAATAATTTAATATTGAGCTGAAGAATATTGTCCATATTATTTTTTCTCATATCTCTAGTAATTACATAATTACATAGTTACAAAGCTACAAAGTTACAAAATACGTTACCTTTACTTTTTCAGCCTTGGTTTGATTTGACCATTTCGGTGTCAAGGGATATAAAAAACACAGCAAAAAAGCACACACACATTACAATAACATTTGGTCAAATTCAAATCGATAAAATAGCTTTTCTTTCAAACACGAATGTGGGATGGATTCGATTTAGAATCTGCAATCTCCACACTTCTCCCTTTGTTTAAATATGCTACGAGTGAGAAATGCTGCATAAAAAATTACAAGACGCTTTATTATGACCCACTTAGTACCTAAATATATCCACTTATATATTTACATTTACATATTTTTAATGTAATTTTTTATATTATACTGTTTTATTGTACTGTCCACTTTGCTGCTGCAACAATGCTAATTTCCCACCTGTGGAACTAATAAAGGGTTATCCTATCTTATCTTATCTTATCTTATATGTTAACCACCCAGTTAAGGATGGACCTTAAAAATCTTTAAAATTCATAAAAAAGCTGAAAAAACACAAATTCCCACAATGTCCTAAAAGCTCTCTTGACTCCCAAACAATACGTTTCCTAGCACTCAACAGTTAGTTTGGCTGCTCTTGAAGATTAAAAACACATTATCAGTGCTTTATCTGACAGCAGGATTTCCACTGACTGGTAAGACCATGAAAACTTAATATCCACTGGTTTTATCAGCCGAACATTTTATCAATTGGGTGCCACTACCAGACAAAACAGCAGGAGAAACACGCTTTAATCACATTAAGCCTTTGATATTACAAGTACAATAACCACTGATTCATGATGTTCCACTCTAACGTTCTTACACCAAGAGCACTAAACGTATTTCAATTCAGTGATCAGTACACAAAGACCACAGCGTTACTAACCTCCTGCACGTGAAAGCCCTCTAATACCTTTACAGAGAGAGAGAATGAGAGAGAGGAGGAGAGAGAGGGAGAGAGGGAGAGAGAGTGGGACAAAGGCATTTAAGATTGCGTGACAGACAATATTGATCCTTTCTTAAACAGTGATCTTTTCTGTTCAGACACAGACAGACACGCTCACACACACATGCACACACTCAGACACTCTCTCTCTCTCTCTCTCTCTCTCTCACACACACACACACACATACACACATACACAAAGCAACTTGCCACAGGCAGAGAGAACAAAGAAAATCAGACACAATGGAGGAAATGACCGCTAATCTAAATACCTTTTTTTTTTGGGGGGGGGGGGTGTTGTTTTGGGTGTTGTGACTGAAAGGAAGAGAAGCAGTGAAAATAGATGGAAGAAAAAATAGAAGAAAAAAAAAAATAGGGGATAGAAGAAAGGGTGAAAACATGAATTAATAGGTAGCAAAAGTGCAGAGAATGAAGAGTGGAGGTATCAGAGGGGACAATGAACCAGACTGGAAGGGAGAAATTAAAAAAAAAAGTATACTTACCAACAGAGCGTCACCATGGACTCATTCCACTGGACATCATCCAGCACACGCTAACACACACACACACGGCTCTCACGCCTTAGACACAGAGTGAGAGAGAGAGGGAGAGAGAGATTTCATTCAGCTCGTTCATGCCTGTGCCCATTGTTGGGTTGGGAGGGGTGTGAAAGAGTTGTGTGTGTGTGTGTGTGTGTGTGCAGTGAAGCACTGAGGCTCGTGAAAAACAAACTGTTAACTTTCTCAATGCGGGGGGTTGGGGGAGTGTCATTAGTCAACATGCACATGGGAAGTGTATGTATGTGTGTGTGTGTGTGTGAGTGTGTGTGCAAAAATTTCATTCAACCCAGTTTAACTGTAAAACTGAGTTTGCATGAAAATGCCTACAGTGATTCATTAGAAATTATATTTATTTTGCACATGAGGGAAGGTTATGAGTCAGGATACAATGAGTGTTATGTTAGCCTAGTGACAAATGCGTTGTTGCCAATTCTGATGTGACTGCGAACAAATTTAATTTCTTTGACTAAATTGTCTTTGAAATGAAATATTAAATGAGTACAAATTTATGTTCTGGAGAAGTCAGAAACACCACTGTTTACTGTGGGTAAGAAATGAGCAACAACAACACCCCCCTCCCCCCCGTATGTGCTTCTATCACTGAGACTTTTGCCTGCTCGTTAACTAAGAGCTACCTAAGAACTAAGACCTGCTGATCTCGTTCCTTTACAAGCCTGTAAAGAACACATATACTCCTGTAACACACACACATGCACACACACAGCTTGCTAAGACATGGGTCAGTTTATTCATTTATTTTCTGGTCAAAATATGATTATCTGATTTCAGTAGAGGACAAATGAGGTCAGTCAGCAAAGACAGGCTTTGTGTAAGAAATTTACTTCTAGACTAATATTAGTCCAGAGGTGAGAGAAGCTTATAAATATGCTGAAAAATTCTTTTTTTTTTCCACTAAACTGTTGCTTTAAGGAGTAAATGAGCAGATTCGTTTAGACGCGATGACTGTGCCAGGTTCTGACAGAAGGCAGAGTATGAGTGGAGCGATAGGGCTGATGTTAATTAACTCGTTCTCAGGCCTTTCTCGGGTGTGCCCTCTCTCTCGGGGCTGATGATGGAGTGTGTGTGGGATTTGGTTAGACAAGAGCCCTATACATCCCCATCAGATTGCATGAGAGCTAAGACACAAGGCAGCCAACCAAGGCTCCCTGAGAAACACACTTACACTAGCTGAGAGAAATCTGGGCTTTCTGATTTGGCTTTAGCTTGCTTTGATCCCAACAAGGCCATAATATCACCATCACTGTACACTTCATTGTTTCCCCTTACTTCTGACTTTAAACAGGCTGTACTGAGCACTATATGCTTAAGAGTTAATGCCAATTTAGTATTAGCACTAATCATATCAGCGGATGGGTTTTCGTATCTACAGGGTGATGATGATTAATCTACACTACACGGACAAACTATTGGGACGCCTGACCATTACACCTATAGAGACTTTAATGATATTGCATTCGGATACATAGACTTCAATATGGAGTTGGTGTTGGATGGGGTTGAGGTCAGGGCTCTGTGCGAGCCAGTCAAGTTCTTCCACACTGAACTCCTCCAGCCATGTCTTTATGGAGCTTGCTTTGTGTACTGGGACACAGTCATGCTGGAACAGAAAAGGTTCTTCCCCAAACTCTGTCCACAAAGTTGGAAGCATGACGTTGCACAGAATGTCTTGAAGCATTAAAATTGTTCATCACTGAAAACAAGTGGTCTAGCCCACACTCTGAAAACAGGTCTGTCCCAATACATTTGTCCATAAAGCATTTAAACAGGGACTGGAGTGAAGGAAGAATAGTAGGAGTGAAGGAGCTAAGGAAAGCTCCCAGCTCTTGCACAAGGAAAAATAAAGTAGTGTGACGTTGCTGATTTCTCAACACCATTCATCAGCCTTCTCCATAAACATGCCATTTTTTCTTGAGACACATTGATATGAACGTATGCATTCCCCAAAGTCAGACTCAGTTAAATGTTACCACCTTTTGTCAGATTGTTTACGTATTCCTCTCATTATGTGGACGCTGCAGATGCACACAAGTGAAGGAAAGTACAGACATACACACGCTGGTTTAGATCAAATACAACATCATTTATTTCACCAGGTGGAAATGCTTGACGCTGCATAAACAAATCGCTTAAAGTTACATCTTTAGCGAAATGACTGTTTTGCAGTATTTTGATAAGTAGAACATAACAGTAGAATATATTGCTAAGCCATATAACCATAAACGAGTGAGAGAAAGTTAATAAAACATCATTTATTTCACCAGGTGGATCAATAGCAGACAAATTTTATAGCACTCAAAATCTGTACCACTATTAAAGCAAGAAGACCTCTGTCTAGTGGAAGAAGTCCTTCTTAATGAATCTTCAATTAAATTCCAAAACTGTAACCCTTGCCGAGACAACTAGAAATAGGTCCAGCTCTTCTTACCCTGCTGCAATGATTATTTTTTATTCTCTTAGCACATTTCCCACCTGTGGGACTAATAAAGGTTTATCTTATCTCGTCAAACCACAGGTCACAGCATTAAGCACAGCTCAAATTGATCCATATTTTCTCAAAAGTGGAATGAACTTCCCCTGGCTATTAGAACTCTCTGTCTTCAAACACCGCCCGGAGACCCATTTCCTCACTGTGCACTTGGGGTAATGGCTCACCACTTCAACAAGCACTCAGGATAAAAAACACACTTTCACATGTATGACTTTCTGATGAAAATGTGTCTAAATAATATTTTTGGAGCAGTATTACAAAGGGGGCTTTTGCCCGATGTCTTGACATCTTGACTGACTGATCCTAAAGAGTTTCTAAGGAAATATATCTCTATAGTAAAGTGATCTGCATGAAGATTCAGAGGTAATTAGAGTCCTGGAGTTTTCCACAGTTCTCACAGGGTCTCTAAATTCTTAGAAAGTTAGTGAATTTGAGAAAAAAAAGAAGGCCTTAGAAATTAACACAGACAGACATGGGCCACTGAAATTGCTTGAATCCATATTTTGCATGCAATAACAGAAACTGCTTTACTTTTGATATAGTTTTGTGACTGTGACTTCAGTCGAATGACGTAGGCACTGCATAAACACAAGGACAATATAAAATATTTAATACAGTCTAAGTAAATGTAAAATATAATTCTGATATAAACATAGTCAAGGTAAAATGAAACTCTTAGAAAGCTAAGGTTAAGCGAACAGCGTTGTATAAGTAATTCATCTTGATTTGTGTCTAAAACTACGCCTGTTGGGTCCTTGATTCAACTCGTGTTAATTTCCAGGTTTAGTGAGAGTATCTGAGAAGGGAAATACAAAACTGTAGGGGAAAACTGAAGGGAAAACAGCCCACTAGGACCAGACTTGGGCACCTGTCTATTTGAGCACTGTCATTCAGTAAATGTGTTGATATAACACTTGGCCCTGTAATTTAGAAATACGTTGTGGTGGGGTTCTTCCCCCCTAGTTATTCTACATCTTTGACAAAAAGCAGCTAAGTTGACTCAGCAAATTAACCTGTGCTGATGAATTTGATGTAGTTGGCACCATATTTTCAGTTAGTATGATTTTTTCTGGTATCAATATTGTTAATGTTTGTGAGCCATGTAGAGCTACGCTGTAGGCTGGTATTGATGATATTCATGATGATAAGAATAAGGTAGTGGAGTCCAGCAACTAAGTTATTAGTTGTCAGCCTGCGCCTCTAAACAGGCAGAAAACACCTAACATTTGAGCTTTTTAATCCATCTTCCTTTCTCCAGTCAAGGAAACTCCTTCACCTGCTAACTATATTACAGCCTGCTGGGTCTAGTCTGTATCCTCTTTGACAGAGAGAAGAAAAACAGAAGAAAAGCATGTACCGAGGAGGCCGGTGTATACAGGGACACACACATACACAGCCCATGACCCTCAGGAGACTAACCTCAGCCTGAGCGCTCAATCAGAGCTGGGCAAAAATGAGCAGCGAACGGAAGAACTCTCCAGAGATGGATAGAGATGTTCTCACAACCAGACAACCAGAGCACCTCTGGGACAGAGAGAAAGAAAAGAGAGAGAGAGACAGAGAGAAAAATCAGGAAGACTTTCCCTTCAGAGAAACATCAGAGGAAAGCAGAAGCTGTTGATCTGATCCCAAGCCGCTCTCTCTCTGAGACCCAAGACTGTTCATCAGCCCAATCAAAACAAGGAAGGAGGAAACGAGGGAGCAACAGAAGATGAAAGGGAACGAAAAGAGTCACCTAGAAATGTCTATCTTTAATCACAGCTAGCATAAATCTAGCATAAATGCAAAGGCTGACAGTAATACAGGCCTGACGTCTTGTTCACAAGGACCCACAAGGTCTTTTTAGTTTAGTTACAACTGACCTCTCCAGACTCACAAATGTGTTATTTTGTAGTTACTGTTGTGAGACTGGTCAAGTTTTACAAAAAGTTTTGTTTATCAAGCTTAATGGTAGCTAATCAGAAATCGCAAATCACCACGGCAACAACGAGCCTCTCAGGATACAGTGGATGGACAGAAAAAAGTTCATGGTATTTTAAAGAAAACCTACTGGACTCTCTCGGAGCTCTTGAGCTGTGTAATATTGCTGAAAAAGTGTAAGTATATTTTAATATCTAAGGTGCTGCCCCTTACATAAAAAAATCATATGAATAGTAAAGATGACTTTTGTGGACTTTACATGGTATTTTTAAAATACATATCAAGTAAGTGATCACATGAAAAAAAATATAATATGAAACACAATCACACATTTTTAATCGAAACACACTTTTAAGGTGATCACACTTTTTCCCCACATGTTCACTTATAAATACATGATTTCTAAACACTTCACATGTGAAGTACATGCCATTTTTCTGTAAGGGCCACAGTAAAAAATGAATACAGAAGTCAAGAAAAAAATTAAAAAATACTTCAACTGCCGGAGACGGCGTCAGTGGTTTCCAGTTGCAAATCAACACCTTAATGTGTTCTACTTGGAACCATGTTAAGATCCAACCATGCAAAATATGAATTTTTGCCATTTTTCAAGTGATCTTAAACTTTTGATCGGGACTGTATATACATTAACCCACAGCCTGTCAATTAAACCTGTTGAACTCTATTAATTACGTAGTTAAGTAATTACATTTAAATAATTATGCAAATTAGATGTGTCTCAAAACAACAATAACTTTAAATTCTGACAGGAAGACAGAAGGCCAGGGCGACCTCTGTGGCCCATAAACATGACAGCAATTAGCTGTGAACACAAGTCACCACACACTCATTGAAATTAGACACAGAGCGCATTGGAGCGGAGAAGAGGGATGGCTCCACCGTTTATGGCATTTTGCTAACCTTTCAAGTCACGAGGAAGGACATAATTCATCTTCCTCAGGAGCGGTCAGAAGGATGGCGTGGGTGAGAGTCGAGGGTTGATGCTCTGGCTCCAGTTGAACTGTTTCAGAGTCTTATAACAGACGTTTGAGAGCTTGGCATAAATTATAAACTTTACAGCCTTCACTGTAACTCTGCTTACCAATACATTATTATAAAAAGTTAGTAAAAGAAAAAAAACTATTATATAAAGCGATGGACACATTTCAGGCTCGAGAGTACTTTTTTTTATCTTTCTATTTTACTTATCTGTTCTTTTGTTCATTTATACTGATATCAATATGTGGGGAGCATTCTTGCATTATTTACAATCACTTTTGGATGTGCTGCAGTATACTAAGGACATTTTAATTCAAATATTTGATTAATAAAAAAATTAAAAGATTATAAAAAAAAGAGCAAATGGAAATGGAAAACAGGCACATTAAAATTAATGGCATTTTTGGTGCATGTTTTTGGTTTCGCAAATAAGAGAAATCAGTCATTGGACATGTGCCCTTTACGCATTCTTGTTTCCTAAGTTACAGCTGATTAGGCCACATTAGGCTTAGTAGCAGTGTGTCACTAAGTGTTGAAAAGAGGTCTGGGTTAATTTGATAATTGTCCCATTCTGGAGAGAAACAGGAGAACAAACAGATGCAGTTCCACACACTTTATGTCCATAGAAATACACACACACACACACACACACACACACACACACACACACACACACACACACACACACACACACACATACACACA
>JBBPCY010118790.1:0-17933 GCA_037974405.1 Brachyalestes nurse | reverse complement strand
CCCCCCCCCGTTACCCTTGATCTTGAATACCGTCTCAGAATTTCTGTGTTTTTCATTTTTTATAGACTGACGATGTATTTATTTTAAACCGCTGCTTATCGTGTGCATATATTAAGCAGACAGTTACAATCCAGTATTGATGCTTTCCACCTGAATGCTGGTGCAGCAACTTTTGGATACACAGGGGGTCCTCGAGTTACAACATGCAACGTTTCGAGTTTAGGACACTCACTCTCACTCCCACTCGTAGTCGTACTTACAGACTAAGTGGACGAACTAGTTTGGTTGTGCGCGACAGAAGAATACGCAGAAACGCGACGTATGAGTGAGGGAGTTTTCCTTTTATCTTCTTCTGTGGCTTAGTTGTGTTTTTATGATTTTACAGCTGTTTTAGGATCGGTAAGAGACTGAGGCTATAGTGTGTTTCCATTTACACCAAAATTCAGGTTACACCACTTTCGGAACAGATCTGTGTCTTAACTCGAGGACCTCCTGTATACAACGTGCCTTGTATCACAATTTTTGCGACATTAAAATTTACTTTGTACAGTATTTTGGTGTTCAAAAGTGACCTTGTACCAAATTGCAAATTTTGGCTTCTAGTTAATGTCTGTATCTTATTTATGTGCATTCTGTCTTTTGTACCTTTAAAGTCTGGAGCCACGCTGTCTTGTCTTACTGTGTACGCGTTTATAGCTAAAATGACAATAAAAGTTCACTCAACAAAAAACACAGAGATGAGTTTCTTTGCACTGGTTCTTTTGTCTGGGACAGGGCCTTGGACATGGACATGGTCTCGTCTCCACTCTCTGAGTGACACTGTCAGATTCTCCCACCAGTCACTTGCAAAGTTGTGCTACTTCGGTAAAGAGCTTTCACTACAAGTCAAGGGTAGGCCCTCAAATGTAACACTGCACTGGTCCAAAAAGGCCTACAGAGTCTTTCAAAAAGTTGCAAAGGTCGAGGTACAAAAGATTAAAATGGCTTTGTATGTTTAAATAAATCCTCAAGGATCTGAAAACACAAAATGTGTTGCACTGTTGTTGCTTTAAGACGTGTGTGTAGTTTGTGATGTGGTTGCAGTGTCCTCAGCCGTGGTACCGCAAGTGGTCCCATCATGTCTTTTGTCACCTCAGCTGTTCAACAATTTGAACCTAAACCCTAAAGAAAGACACATTTTCACATTTTCCAACTTTCATGATTGTGAAGCAAGGACTAGATTGATTTTTGATATATGTATTTTTTTATTACACGCCTGGCCTTCTTACTGTCCAAACAATGTGAAGAATTCAGAACCAAACAGTGTAAGTAATAGCATTGATACTGTATCGTTAAAGTGTTGGAAGATCACTGGGACAGCCAAAGCTACAGAACCCCATTCACCCCCCAATCACTCAACATGATGTGATCCTGACCAGCAGTTAAGGTTCTCCTCCAAGCGTACTGAGCCAATATGAACTTCATGTGGTGGAGTTTCAGCAGAAAGCATATCAACCTTCACCCACCCAGCTCATGTGAAGGTGGGGTGGACCAAGCTAGAGTGTGGGAGCTGGAAATAGGGCTATATCGTCTGCTAATCGTTATCGCATTATCATCGCTGCAACCCTGAAATCACGAAAGGCTACAATATGCAAATGAGCCTCTAACCAATCACAGCTCCAGGTGAGTTACTGGGTGTCCTGATGTATCGAGGTCTACTTGTAATCCAACAAAAGTCTATTTCAATCTTTAACAAATGAATGAGGTGTTTTTAAAGGGCCCATATTCTACGTTTTCCTCGTATTTCATTTTTTCCCTGACATGTGATGTATTTCTGTACCAGAAAGAATTCACAATTCATTGTAATTCATTCATACACCATTTTCCAACCATAAATGAAACAGGCTGTTTTTGTTACTGTGGCTTTAAGGCTGATATACATAAAATATCTCTTTTCTGATTGGCTCCCTTGTATTGCAGCTCATTTATAAAAGTAAAGTGCCCCTTACAGACATGCATGAACACACCACAGCACACAGTGTGAACAGTGTGAAATTCTTTCTCTACATTTAACCCACTCACCAAGTGAAGCAGGGGGCTGCCACCCATGAGGGGCGCCCGGGGAGCAGTGTGTGGGGATAGTACCGTGTAATAACCCCATTATAACCCTTAGAATTTCCGCATGAATGGGCGGGGCTAAACTGCTGTAGGCCCAATAAGGAGATGCATGGAAATGCATTGGTTTTGTGACATCACAAAAACAGACTTAGGGCTCTTTTTTCACCTTAGTGTCCATATTTGAACTGTGTGGACGATGCAGCGAATATTCACAGACTTGTAATATCAAATTTTACAAATTATGATATTAAAAATGATATTATGGGACCTTTAATTTATTGAAGGCATCGCAATCACAATATGTAGCAGTAAAATCGTAAAACTGCTCTTGTCCACCTCATGCAGCTCTAGTGGAAACACTGCTCAAAAGAACTGGTCCAACAATAAAGACGAGCTCAGCAGAGTCGGGTAGGTAAAATTCTCTTTATGGCACGAACGCAAAGGTGGTTTAATTCTAGAGATCTTCAGCGTGGTACATTAGGACTGAGATTACAGACACACGTCTAACATGTTAGATAACAAAACAAAAAATAAAAAGGTGAAAATCACAAGTTCTTGGTCCCAGTCGTGTGCTCTGTATACCTCGCGATTATAGTGTTACTCAAACGTGCTGCAGAGTTCAGTCTCAGACAGAAAAGAAAACCTTCACCCGTCATTTGTCCTCTTTGCTCTGACGTCTATAAAGTTATGAACACAGTTTTAAATGGAATTACATCACAGACACTAATAATAATAGTAAAAACAGATGTATGCCTGTACATTTTCAAGTACCAAACCGCAGGAATTAAAGGGATGCCATGGATATTTTTCTAATTAGGCACAAATTCATTCATGGTCACTCTTAAAAATAAAGGTTCCTGGATGGTTCCTGACTTTTAACTTTAAAGAGGTTCAACATTCACAGTCCATTTACAGACATGGTTCTTTAACCCACTTTAGTATGGTATGGTGTACTTTACTATGGTATGTTATGGTAAGGTATTTATTAGGTATTTATTAGTATGGAATGGTATATTTTAGTGTGGTATTGTATTCTACAGTATAGGCTCTACAGAGTGGGTTAAGATTAAGGTTTAGTTTAGAATTAGATCAATTTCAAGGTTAAGGTCGGGTTTGGGGTTAGAATTAAGATTAGATCAATTTTGGGCTGAGGATAGGTTTAGGATTAAACACATTTTGGGTTGAGGTTAAGGTAAGAATTAGGATTAGGTTTAAGTGTTCAGTTGAAGGTAAGGTTTAGGGTTATATTTCATACAGTCTTTTAATATATTTAATACAATCTTCAGCTACATGTAATAGATCTTTAGTAAAACATCTTTTTTTTTTAACTGCATGTAATTGACACTGTTATTTACAGTAAAAACGGGATGTTTAGCATTCTGGGAAAATAAAAAAAAAACAAATAGCAACCCCATATGATGAAGACTAATTTTGAGGTGAAATTACATTTAAAAAAATCTAATTTTAGCCAAATGTTCAACCACTTTCTGACATGTGGACAGAAATGAACAGGTCAGAAACTGGCACGCGCTAAAACAAAAGCATTGCTTCCATCTTAACAAGAAACCTCTGGGTTACCTGTATTTTTAAGAGTGTTCATGAGATATTATGTTTTAATAATGATGATCAGTAAGAGCTTTGAACAGGAGAAAAACACAGGGTTTATACACCGTCACCTACAAAAACAAAGGAAAAAGTATCGCCCCACACTTAAATGACTGTGTGTATGTCGTGCCTAACTCACTAATCTAGAATCAGGGCTTTGGAACATTTAAAGAGGAATTACATCCATTTTTCAAATTTCCCCCATAATTAAGTGGTTAAGATGTGAACAGAGAGGTTAGGAGTGGGTTTTGGTGTGAGGAGTCAAAATTGTTCACAGTGGAGATGAATGGAACCAGACGTCCACCTCTAAAATCTCCCTCACAGAGTGTTATTCCATGAAACGGTCATGGTTGCGCCACCTGACGCCTCAGCCGTTGTCCTACAAGTTTTGAGAAGCTTTTGGTCCTAAAACGAAACCCATTTATGGTGGAGGGGTACATGCAGGGCGTCATGAGGCAAAATAGTCCCAGAAGAAAAGTTATTTAGTTCGGATTCTCCACTATTTTCCCACCAACATTCATATAAACACTCAAGAGACACGTGGAGCTTCACTGGGGGTCAACAGTGAATAAAATAGCTGGATTTGTTTTGGAGACGTCTGGTTCCATTCACCTCCAAATCTGTATAATGAACATTTTCACACCAAACCCACTCTGGATGACTTTGTTAACACCTTAAAGACAGCACTGTGCTGAAATGTTGACACATGGATGGAACTCTCCTTTAAGCAAAGAAAAAACATGTTAGTTAAAAGAAAAATCTAACAGAAGACTGAAACTTAGTAGATGATCCTGTCTAATTTGTAAATTTACTGCCTCATTGCACACCTCACTTAAAAACAAAGAGAAATTCACATACAAACTGGCAACAGGTCCATATTGCACACGAGCCCTGTGTTGTAGTGTGTGTGTGTGTGTGTGTGAGACACACCTCATCAAAAACACAATCCCAAAAAGCTTAGGCAAACTTTTCTTTCTTCCTACAACACAGACATTGCTCTCCAAACAAGAGCCAGAAAACCAAAATCCTGCGGTAACAGAAAAACAGTGGCTGCTCTTTTAAATTAACCTCAGCCATTTTCAAATCGCTGCAGCCTGCACTAGTCAGATGCATGTCTTACCTCAGGGGCGCCGGTGTATTTTATATTCTACAAGTTGGTGCGGCTACAGTTGCACATAGAAAACTGGGTCCATGCATCCACCTTTCTTTTTCCGGCAAAACAGCCCCCAAAATGATAAGAAAGCTGACTGATTATTTTTAAAAAAAGGAACAAAAACACCACTATGCTTCGTTTTATTCTTCCTTTCGGTCGTCTCACACTCCGACGGCTCTGTGGTTGAGGAGCTGCGTAGTGTCATCATCCGAGGAGTGACCGTCCTCCTCATCCTCCTCCTCCTCTGTGTCCTCCTCTGACCCCTCAATGGGAGAGTAGTAGCCATTGTACGACAGCAGTGGCGAATCCCGGGTCAGGCACTGTGCAGAGGTCGTCACCGTGGTGACAGCTGGTTCTGTGCCGAGAGTGGAGTCGTAGGTGGCAGCCGGGGGGCTTCCGGAGGACGGTGAAGACGGGTTGGAGGCGCGGAGCAAAGGGGTGCGCTCTGATTCGCGGCCTCCGGAAGCGGCGCCTACGTCATCGCCCCCGTGAGACGCCGCCTCCTCGTCAGAATCAGACGACTCGGAATAATCCAGATTTGATCGGGTCACGCGCTGCTTACAAACAGGACACGTCTTCTTCGTCTGGGTGAGCCAGGGGTCCACACACTTGCAGTGATACGCTGAGGAGCAGATCACAAATTACAAAAACACAGAAAACTGCGACTGCAAATATTAACTTTAACAATGCTGTTAATGAAAATAATGCGTGGAACGTGTGTGTGAGTGTGTGTGTGTGTGTGAGACAGAGAAAGTGAGCGTGACTGTACTGGGGGTGTAAGCGGTGTGTGCCTCATTTGTTGATTGTTTTGAAGTGCAGCACTGACAGAAATTTGCCAGGAACTGATTTAATTCACTTACTTGATTTCCATCTGCATCTCTTATTATAATTTCTAATGTGTGTGTGTGCACTGAAGGTTTCCATGTATAATATGTATGTTTAAATCATATGTCTGTGGAATTTTACTGTTTATTTTTACAGTTTATTTTTTGGTGTCTGTTTTGTCCAAATAGTTTATTATAAAAAAATCATTTTAAACTTTTTTTATTAAGTTTAAATATCAGAAAAAAAACAAGTAATTGCAAAATAAGTCTGTGTGTATGTATCCATATATTTACCATGTGAACATGGCAACACTCGCAGCTTATCCCCCTCTTCATATTCGTCCAGACAAATGGCACACACATCATATTCATCACCTGTCAGATGGGGAGAGAGGGAGGGAGGGAGAGAGAGAGAGAGAGATTTAGATAAAGGTCGTTCATTCATCATCTGAGCCGCTTATCCTATCCAGAGATTGCTGGAGGATATCCCAGAGCTCACAGAGCGGAAGGCAAGGAAACACCCTGAACAGGATGGCAGTTGATCACAGGGCATTCGGATAAAGCTGGATTTTCCAAAAACTGTATCACTGCAAGAATTATTCAGTGTTTATTATGAATAAGTTACTGAGAGGAACGTCTCTGTGGCACTTTAGTTTAAGAGCTGTGTGGTCTGAGAAGCTCCTGGTGGAGGATGAACTCCATCTCTTGTAGAATCTTAGCAGCTCTTAATTTAAGTCTGGATTTACTGATGTGAGAGATGCGTTTTCTTGTGGACCACACAGCACCCATGAGGGACCGTCTGCCAAATGTTGTAATTGTACACATAAAATGGTCCAGTATGAGAAGCTGGACAGCCAGGATTTAGTCAAGTTAGCCTTCATTATCAACACTAGTCGATTACAGCAGTGTTCGGCGCTGAAACCCCACAGATGGACGCTGGACAGCACTGCTTCCCCGACTGATTTACTGAGAACCTAATAAGTCATAAGACCAAATAAACAGTCACTACTGCTGATGCATCGAGCAGCCACCTCTGATTTTGAGGTCATGGCTGGTGAGGCTCCAACTTCACCGGTCAACGTCAGAGTGAGTTTTAATTTTTCTACAGTGAACTCAGAAATTCTGACATCCCAGTTCAAATGCACCATTTTCTTAGTACAGTGTTCATATATCACTGAATAAGAGCCCAGAAATGTGTGTGTAAGAGGCAGCTGTTAAAGCAGAGTAAACAGTGGCAGCGTAAAGCCGGTGGTGTGTCTCACCTTTGGTGAACTTGTGAATGGGGATCTTCTTCAGCTGGTCTTTTGTTAGTCTGTTCTTCCTCAGTCTCTTCCGGTACTGTACACAGCGCACAACCTGCAAACACAAAAGAGCCACCCTTCTTTTTTTTTTTATCACAGTTTGCTTCCAAAGATCTAGAATTTCTTGTATTTTTAAATAGTCTTGAGGAACAGTTCTCCAGGCTTCCTGAAAGACTTTTAAAGGTTCACATGGTGCTGAATGCTGAGTGGTTAGAACACCTTTATCTTGACACCTTGTATCTTTAGGCACTTTGCCTAAATTGGGCTCGGGCTTAAGAGAGCCTGTTGAGTTCTTAATGCTTTATACATCATTATACCCCTAACATTCACACAAATGCAAACCCAGTCCACTAACCAGTATGATAACCATGACGACGATGATGAGGCCCACCACACCGGTGAAGGGGATGAGATAGTAGGTGATGGGGAAGGAGAAGTCTGGCTTCAGGATGACATAGGCCCTGCAGAGTGAAAACAGGAAGCTGTAATTGAGAAACATCAAGTCCGGCTCTGGCAGCTCCATCAGCAGCAAAGCCAGGGCCGAAATGCTCATTAACATCTCCAGCATGGAGACCCTCACAAACAAGGATCACCCTCGCAGGCAACAGACCGGTCAGGGTCAAACTGTGACAAAAGGCTTCACTGGACACTGTGGATTTTACTGCAAATTAAACTTCATTAGGACACCAACTGTGAGCAAGATCTGTACGTTCCCACAGCTACAAAGTGATCATTCAAAAAAAGGTAGCTGTGTTTGACATACAGGCATTTCAGGAGCTCACCTTCCACTTAAATCCTTTAAAATACCTGTTTTTTTGTTACCAGTGTGTCATATGGTATCAGCAACCGCATAAGCAAGTGCTTTAGAAACATAATTTGAGGCATGTGGCAAAGATTTAGCCATGCAATTGGCACCATGCTACCTGATGGATTATTAAAATACATATATATAAAATATTAGAACTGCACAATGTTTTGTTTGCTAATCTTTAACACCCTCTCACAAAAGGCTGCAATATGCAAATGAGCCTCTAACCAATCACAGTGTTTCTCACAGGGAGACACAGGTCCAGGTGAGTTACTGGGTGTTCTGATGAATCGAGGTCTCCATGTAATCCTATGAAATACAGACCTGCCAACCTTAGGAATTTTTTTTTGAGTACCAATCTCGCAGACTCACATTCGCTTGGTAGGAGTGACCGGAGTGCGCAAGTGATGATGGCACTAGATCGCACTACTGTTAGCATGAGTTAGCATGAGCTCAAGTCTGAGACCAGAAAAAATATTACTGTTAAACAAGACAGAAGTGTTAAGACAACTGTGTTAGGTGTCTGTCGACTTTGGAAAGAAGCCAACAGCAGACCCTGCCGAGAACAAGCTCCAACACCTGTGTTCTGTCAAAACATGCGACCTATTGAGATGTGCTATCATGCCCTTCCATGCATGTGCAGTTCCACAGTCTTGGGATACTGTGCCTCGCTCATAAATCTGTGCTACCTAGCGTTAAACCAGTGCGCTGGACACTGGTTTATCCGCGCTGTCTTGCGCTGGACACTGGTTTATCCGCGCTGTCTTGCGCTGGACACTGGTTTATCCGTGCTGTCTTGTGCTGGACACGGGTTTATCTGTGCTATCTTGCGCTGGACACTGGTTTATCTGTGCTATCTTGCGCTGGACACGGGTTTATCTGCGCTGTCTTGCGTTGGACACTGGTTTATCTGTGCTATCTTGCGCTGGACACTGGTTTATCTGTGCTGTCTTGCGCTGGACACTGGTTTATCTGTGCTGTCTTGCATTGGACACTAGTTTATCTGTGCTGTCTTGCTCATTAATGTTCCTATCTAGAAAAGGGGGGCCCTGCAGAGAAAGTTTGGGAACCACTGCTTTAGAGCAACAAATCGTACCGGCGTATTTTGGTGTAAAAATGCATGCCTGCTACACAAAATGCGTATAGGTCGGTAGGTCTGTTTTTGTATGGATGGCGGGAGTAAACATACCATTAAGTACAATATTTACAGCCTTTTAAATTCCAGAAACTGAAAACACAGGCCTTAATGTGGGCAATCACCCATAGCATGTAGCTGTTTAACCGCAGTACAGATATTTTGTCCATCTCACGCAGCTCTTATACTTCAGACATCAAATGTCTTAACTGATCGCCTACTTTTGAAATAAAGAGGAAAACTGAGTAAATTTTGACGTTAAACTTTACTTCACTGTTGCATTAATAAATATCTGGAGGGGATAACTAATAAGGAACTTGATTCTCTCCAAATAAATTCATAAACACTCTTCTTTACAGTAACAGTGAACAGTTATAGTCACATTCTAAGTAATATATAAGAAAACTGTCCAAGCTTCACAGTAAAAATCCTGAAAATGTAGAAAAACAAAATGTCATGATGGTCACTATACAGTGACAAAGAGAATAAAAGATACGAAACAGAACAACCACTGATTTATAGTATTTTTCCAGTGTCTGTGGGGAGAAAGTTTTGTTTTCCTGTGCATGTGAGCAAAAGTGCTGCTTCCTTTTTGTGTCAAGGAAACTTGCTGACTCAAAAAATGTAGGCTAAAAAATAGGAGGCTAAATAGGTTTCTGGATTTTTGCAGCTGTTAAAAGTTAGAAGGCGGCTTTTATGCAGTTCTTTAAGGTGTATTTGTGTAATGCTGCATTCACTTTTGGCTATAACAAGTATAAAAATGTGTATAAATGATTAATTATATGTAGATATTATTTTCAACAAATGTGTGTGTGCATGTGTATATATATACACAGTAACCCCCCGCTTTTCGCAGGGGTTACATTCCATGAGCACCTAGGTATAGTAAAAAAAAAAAAACGTGTTATGTGGTTTAAAAAAATGTCTAAAAATGCCTATTTTGTATAGGGTAAACCATAAATATACTTCCAAATGTGCTCCCAAAACACTTCAATTTCATTTTAAACTCATTATCCTTAAAGAAAATATAAAAGTGAACCTGTATCCATACTGTACAGTTTACACTGAACTCCTGCAGTACTAGAATGTAAAAAAATCGATGTTACCCCTGTATAGACTGTACTGTAATTACGGCACGGGCGTTTTCTTTGGTATGCGCAGTCGTTTTCTTTGGTATAAGAAAAGCAGGGTAAAAAGCGTAATACATTAAAGAACACTTGAGACGCTCCATGAGGGAAATTCTGGACTGCAGCGTCACAGGCCAGCAGCAAGGAGAAATAAATAACGTTCTCAGATTGGCTACTTTCATACCTCCCGCCTCGGAGTACAGCTGACTGTGATGTTCGGGCCTCGTGTGCCACACCCCTTTGTATATATAATAGACATATATACCTATATATGTATGTGGTTAAAAAAAAGTGTTTTGGGACTATATTTGGGGCATATTTAGTGCTTACACTATAAAAATAGGCATTTTTAGGCTTTTTTTTTTACCACATCACAAATTTGCAGTTTTTCACTATTCATGGGTGCTCTTGGAATGTAACCCCTGCAAATGTTGAGGGTTTACTGTATATATATATAAAAAAATTCACTTCTCTGTTGCTGCACCAGCTGTGCGTGTGTCTCTCTTACCCTTTTTCTGGTATGATAAATTTGTGCAGAATTTGAGAGGCGTAGTAGCTGGTGAACACAGAGGGGATCGTAATCATCTCTGCTATAGTTTCTGCAAAACACACACACACACACACAAACACACACACTATCAGTTCACCTGACAGCTTTAGTATATGTTAATACACAGTGTTCATACAAAAGTACTGTTTTATTCAGATCACCTTATTATATAAGCGAATGGGCAGCTGCCCAGTGACTTTGACTATAATCAAAATATGATGGATGGCGCAAAACTTTGGAACAGTACTGCAGATTGAGCAGGTTATATTGAAAAATACTAGAGCAATTGTTTAAACGTTCCCTGACATGTGTTTGTCATTCTTTCCCCAAAAGCAGTCATAAGTAAACAGGCTGTTTATGCCTGAAGCACTCCTTCAGCAGCATAAATGTGCAGAGCTAAAAGGCTGCAGACTGAATAAGCAGATGTATGCTCATAGGCTGATGCCTGAATGGTAAATATATATAGGCCTTATTTTAAAAATTTTTCTCGCATTTTGGGTCCTTTAAACACCTGTGTACTGCGTGTCTAGCGGGTCTCACCATTGCTGTAGTTCATGTTCAGCAGTGTGTTGGAGTACATGTTGTGGATGATGGCGGCGCTGTAGCCAGCCTGCTGAGCATGCAGCACCTGCAGACAGAGAAGAAAAAATAAAAAATGCACAGGTGTAAACAGACAGGTAACGAGTTATAGCATCATGACTGTCAATGCTGCAACTATCATTTACTTCTACAACCATTTCAACTATTATTTGATTTCTCTCATTTAAAGTTCTGTCATTCATCTGTGCAGCAAAACAACAGAAGTCATATCACCCCTTACACTTCCTGCAATGTATTACAGTCCGTCTGTATGACTGTGAGGATCGCTATAGGGGTTTATAAAGTGTTACAGAGCGCCATAAAGCATTCTAGAGCGTTACAGACCGTTACTTTGCATTATACAGTGTTTTAAAGCATTACAAAGTGTTAACAGTGTTATAGAGAGTTACAAAACGTGAGAGTTATTGTCTGTTATAGGGCTTTACAGAGGATCATAGAGAGTTATAGAGTTTTCAAGCGTGTTATAGGGAATTATAGAGCATCATAGAGTTTTCTTTAGAATTATAGAGCATTACACAACATCATAGAGAGTTACAGAAGAGTGCAGAGAGATATAGAGCATTACATGCCATTACAGAATAGAAGATAATAGAACAGAATAGAATATCTTCGTCATTGCAATACACAGGAACGTACAGTGCAACAAGATTTGCAGCTCTGAAGATGCTTCTCTTCTTATTAATAGTATAAAATATATACCGCAAATAACAGAGTGTGATATTCAAGTGGAGACCAATATGTAAGGAGACTAAGTGTCAAATGTATGAGGAGAAAAAAGAAACAAATGACTAAGAACTGGCAGCATGGATGTGATAAATAAATAAACATATAACTAGAACTAACAGTTCATGTATCAAAACTAACAGCAGGAATCAAGAATAAATAAGACACAGCAAACAGTGTTGAACACCAAACATGTCAATATTCCACGTGACATTCACATTGGACTGTTGTTGCTACATTTATTTACTTTTTGGGCCACTACAGAGCTCAGTTTACATGAAATAATAGAAGCCATAATGCACTTCTGGTGAATTGTGTCTGTTAAAAGAAATATTATATAATATTTGTGTAAGATTATTTTTTTTTCATCTCTGAACATGAATGGATACAGTCTGTTACAAACCTTCATGTCAAAGTTACAGTCATAGCGGCGAATCAGGACAATGTATTGGGTAGTGCTGTTTGGATCAGAGGGAGTAGGAGAGGAAGGAGGAGGATCTATAGGAGCACAGGCATTCAGCGGACGAGACTCAACCAGGAAACCCTGTGTGTGTGAGAGAGAGAGAAACATAATTTTAAAAAAAAAATTTAATCATCATAAAACATTATGAGATTTTTCCCTCAAACATACGAGGAGACACTATTTTAATTCCAGCAAAAGTATACCATCATCCTTCTGCTTTCCTTCTACTTACCACCACTCCATCTTTGGGCAGAGGAGAGCCAAATAGAGCAGGCAGATCCTCCAGCAGCATTGAGGTCATATTACTGTAGTGCTGCAATGGGGAAAAACACACACACACAGACAGATTAACACACACACACACATTCACACACACACACACACACACACACACACACACGGCTACTCTTCCACAGCACTAAACCTCTACTTCTGCTGGGCAAAATCGACATGAATGGCAATGAGTGAAATTAATAATAACAATAATAATAATAATAATACTACATCAATTCTTGATATTAGCTGGATAAATTAAATATGAGTATATAAGTTTAAAGCAGAGTAGGCAGCAGGTGTAAATGGACTCACAGCAAAGATGAAGGCCTGTCCAGGAGAGGGTACCAACATGCAGCAGAGGGCGACGGTGACAACCCCGACACAAGACAGACCAGTACACACCATCCTGATACACACAAAAGAACTGGAGGGGAGAGAAAGAGAGATGAGAGAGATAAGAGAGAGAGAGAGAGAGAGAGAGAGAGAGAGAGAGAGAGAGAGAGAGAGAGAGAGTCATTTCCTGAAATACCGGTCTGGCATACACACAGTGCATAACTATTTGCATGCTTCTGGACTGAAACAGCAGCTAAAAGTAACTACTAATTTTCATGCGAGGCCATGTGGGCATCAGATAGGTGGATGTGAAGTTAAGTAAAATTAGTGAACACACCACATCATGTGAACAGTGTGAAATTCTTTCTCTGCATTTAACCCATTCACCAAGTGAAGCACTGGGCTGCCACCAATGGGGGCCTAGGGGGCGGAGTGCAGGGACGGTACCTTGCTCAAGGGTACCTCAGTGGTGTCACTAGCAGTCCTGGGATTCAAACCCACAACCTCCTGATCGCAGGGGCAATTCCCACCAGACCACCAGCTGCCCCAATGTACAGGTATTTAAAACCTACATTTTAATCTTTTGGAGAAAAAAAAAAAAACAAAACACAAATCAGGCTCCTCTCTGAGAGGAGCTACAGACACTCCAACGTAAACATTCATTTCCTTCTTTAACTGAAGAACAACACAGTATGGCTGTTTCACCACACAGCTTTATCTACAGTCCCACCTCGGAATTATGGGGAATATTGACCGTTTAGAACCCAGGACCTCAGATAAGAAAACTTTATCTGGGAAAGAAAACACATAAACGAGACTCAGACTGTTGTTGAGATACAAACCTGGGGAGAAAGTCCTACTACAAAGAACACGTCTGCAGGAATTTCTTCAAACACACAGGACAGACAGAATGTTCTAATAAACAGTTTTGAAGTCCATAGCTAAAGGGAGCGTCATGTGACCTTTCTGTTTCATACTGAAAATAAATTAAACTCCGCCAACTTTGTACATAAACACTCCCTACAAATCCCTACAATCATGAACTATATGGTGGACAACCAACACAACATACACAAAACACCCACACATTTACTCACAGCTCATGAAATACAAAAGACGTAAGAGCGAGATGGAGATGTTGAACGAGAGACAGAGAGAGGAGAGAGAGTAGGAAAGAAGAGAGGGAGAGAAAAGAGAGAGAGATGTGAAAAGATGTGAGTAAGATGCAGATGTTGATGGGTCTGTGCACCAGAAAGATTTCATAATTTATCATAATTCATTCTTACACCATTCTCCAAACACAGAATTACACAGGCTGTCTTCTGTTACTGCAGCTTTATGGCTGATACTCTATATGGACAAAAACATTGGGACACACCTCTTATTTATTAAAATCAACTGATTCGTTACTTCCAGGGAAGAGTATTTTAATGCTTCAGAAAACCAAGACATTTTGGACATTTTTGAACTTTGTGGACAGAGTTTGGGGAAGAACCTTTTCTTTGTGGAAAGTCTTCCAAGAAGGGTGGAGGGCAACTCCTTATTAATGTTGATCAGGTGTCCCAATACTTTGTCTATATAGTGTATATGTAAATGAGCCCTTTTCTGACTGGCTGACCTGTACTGCAGGTCACTTGAAAGGCAGCCTGGGGCTCAAACATGCTGATCAAGTACATGCATATGTAAATATGTGCGTTTGTGACATCACAAAAACAATGGACAGCTTTGTGCAGAGGGGCAAGTGAAACTACATTTACAGACCTGAAGCCTTTTTAATTTCAGAAATGGGATTATTTGGGCCCTTTAATACACTAAAAGGCATCGCAATCCCAATATGTAGCCGCAAAGTCACAATACTGACCACATCGTGGAGACCAATAAGAGCCAATTTCCTGGCATTTTTCCTCCCCGGGCTAGAGTTAAAGGTTAGGCATTCATGGGTTAATACCAATTTGGTCTCTCAGTGGATATAAAAGGTCTGGCAGCAATCCCGAGCAACTATAAATGCTTGAACCCATCCAGTCTGAGTCATTTGAAGACAAAGCAGCCGCCATTTCCAGCACAAGCCTTGAGGTTTTCCTTCACTAAGCTCAGACAAAGAGGTATTTACATGTTAGCAAGTGCCGTATGCACATCATGTGGCTAATTACCGTGACTTATTATTAACTGAGCAACGTAAACAACCCAGTTTTGGCGGGGCGCCAGCAACCAGTGAACAACCAGCAAATTCTGGTGCAGAATTTACGTTCGAACCAGTTCAGCATGTTTGCCAGAGAAGCTCTATTGGGCAACCAAACACAAAAGCAGGAAACAGTTACAGATAAACATAGAGTGAAAAAGGCATGATATAAGACCATCATGAAAGGGCCAAAAGATAAAATACATGACTAAATGTAATCCTGTCTTCAAATCAGCAGTGATCAGCTGGTTGGTATAAAACATGGCCCAGTGGACATGCACATTTATTTCCTCTTATAAGTTGAATTTGATCTTTTTTAAACATTTGAAAGACTATTGTTGGCTTGTTTTTGTTCTTGCTTGGTCTTAAAAAAACCTAATAAATCAGAATAGTTGGCAGATTGTGAATAAATAATATAATTAGTGTTGACAGACCTAGCATGAATGTTACAGAGGGACAGGAAACAGAGGCTCCCGGCCTGGAGAACTATTCTTTTCTTGCCCAACAGCTGGTGTTATTTCCTGCCTACTAAGAGCCCATGTAAAAACCAGAACTCGAGATTTGATGAGCTCAGTTCCTTAAACAACATGCAGTTAAAAGTAGAAGATGGGGACAAAACCATTACGCACATTTTCGCAATCATCCCACATGTGGTCTGGACGAACGAATAATTCCTAAATCATAGTTCATTCTTACACAACAAGTTTCCAACCTCTGTTTATCTCTTAGGTCTTAACAGGACGTAAAGTGCCTTTAAGGGTGATATATGTAAATGATCTGTTTTCTGATTGGCTGTCCTGTACTGCGGCTCATTCTGGAAGCAGCATGCGGTTGAAACACTCCTTAGAACTTCAGAATGAACGTGTGTGGCTAAACTGCTACAGATGGAATAAAAGATGGACCGTAGCATTTCAAACAATATTTACAGACTTTATGTCTTTTTAAATCCAGAAAAATGATGATATGGACCCTCTGATATGCTGAAAGGAACAGTGGCAAAATAACCTTTATTATTAAAACAGGAGTGATTAAAACTGATGGTGTGAGCTGGGTCTGACAGACATCACCTGCTCAAGTCATAAGACTTCAGGGAAATGAAACTGTGGATGAATGATTGCATGTAAAACCAGAGAAACTACAACTCATCCAGAGTCATCCATCCTTCTGTAACTCTGATCCCAGAACAGTTTATGCATTAATATGTGGATCAACACAAGTAGTTTAATCGAAAAGCTTAATAAATTACATCTAAACAGCAAGACAGAATTTCAGCTCACTTCTTTCAATACTCCAGCAATCCAATTTCAGGCATCTGCATTAAAGCATTTTAATCAATTTCGTTGGTATTCATTAGAAGCATAACAGTATTTTTATTATTCTTTTCTCTGCCTGATGTATTAACTGTCCATCTTAATCGTCCTGGCAAGGTGACTTAATCGTCCAGATGACTGAAGTGTTAACAAAAATGTTTCTTGTTAATTATTTGAACTTAATGGCATATATTTTTACATCATTCCGTGAAACATATGATTTGAACCATCTTCGTAACGTCTTTGTTCAGTTTCCATTTCTAGCATGTTTGTGACATTTTGAGCTGTGGAAACTCCATGCCACAATCCAACATCTCAAACAGAGATGCATGACATGGACAAGATATCAGTACTGCAATTTTACTGCTACATATTGTGTCTGTGATTCCTTTTATTATATTTAAGGCCCCACATCGTCACTGTTCTGGAATTAAAAAAGGCTTAGAGTCTGTAAATATTGTTTCAAATGTTACATTTACTCCCTTCGTCTATACAGTCCATATATGGAAAATAAGACAGGCCGTTTCCAAATTATCGTGTTCATGACGCCACAAAACCAACATACTTGAATATATCTCCTTATTCTGGCTATAGCACTTTAGCCCCGCCCATGCATGCACCAGCACCTTTAATGGTTAAAAAAAAAGACTTTTGTTGGATTACATAAAGACCTCAATTCATCAGAACACCCAATAACTCACCTGGAGTTGTGATTGGTCACCCTGTCAAAAAAACACAGTGACTGATTAGAAGTTAATTTGCATATTGTACCCTTCTGCGATATCAGTATTGCAGAAAAACGATGTCAAGATACCGAGTAGAAAAGGATGCCATCCTTTATCTTCAAACAGCTTTCTGTGCACCTCTGCAGGCCTTTTATCCACCCTTTTTAAATAAAAAGTGATGAGGGTTATCTTTTTTAAACAGAAACGCTCAAAACCTGCAATTCTCCGGAGGTTGTTCAGCAGATAAGAGTAGTCTCTTGGCTTTTGGGGATTCTGTGGGTGTGTTTGGGTCTAAGTCAGCGCGGTTCAGGCATGTGATTTTTTTTTTTTACTGAAGTGCGTTCAGAGCTTATGAAAGAATAGATGAGAACCTCCCTGACTGGAATTCAGCGAAACCTGAAAAAGAGGGGGCAGCCCGCTCCCAGGAAAACTGCCTGACCTGCAGAAAGCAAAGGTCATGTTCACAGATGATTCGATTCTCAGAAATCGGAGTTTATTGCTTCTTGTGGGTGATGTGTTGTTCAAAACCAATATGTAATGAAAGCAGCCCAGAAGCAATCCCCCATAGCACCGCACAATATATCGCCTGTTAATTGTTATCACGATGTCAATCTCTAAACAATCAGTGTCTCTGACCAGGTGACCAATCTAGGGCTGCAACTATCGAATATTTTTGGAATCGAGTATTCTGTCGATTTTTTCAACGATTAATCGAGTAATCGGA
>JBBPCY010118773.1:0-17934 GCA_037974405.1 Brachyalestes nurse | reverse complement strand
CCAGAACACTTTAATTTCATTTTAAACTCAGTTTAATGCATTACCCTTAAAGAAAATGTAAAGGTAAACCCATATTTTAATTTAAATTCCCCTCCAAAATATGAAACTTGGAAGGTTGCGGGACAAAAGTTTTGGGACACCGTGGCAAGGTGAATGGTTGTCGGGGAATAACCCCTCGGGCTAAAAATTCAAATGAGGGCTCGTTGGAAAGGTCTCCTGGAAATCAATCGAACTGTGGAGTTTGAAGTGTCTTGCACCATTAAGAAATCGCGCTTGGAGTGTGGGGCTCAACCCTGGTGTGGAATTAGACAAAAGTGCTTCCAGGTCGGGTACAGCCTGCCTTGGGTCCCCTTGTTGAAAACATCCAGAAAAAATATATTTATTGCCACAAAAAAGGCGGAGTATATTTGCAGTTTCCACGTGATTGTAGGGATTTCCGCATAAAAGTATGAGTTGGGTTCTCCAAAAAAATCCACGTGTCACTGAATCCGCGACTCCTGATCCGTGGAAAACTGGGGGATTACTGTATTTGAATCTGTCCATTTCATTAAAAGCATTTGATCAAACATTAGATGAACAATCTGCTTGAAAAATGTGTTTGGACCCACTGTCACAGCCTCTTGTGTTGAAGGATCCTAAAGAGGAGGTGGATCATCCGGAGGTGGCAGCCAAAGAGCCGAGTGACATCGAGGAGGGAGGACTGGACCTGGACGTCTCTTTTAAACCGATAACCGAGTATGTGATGGACAGGCAGGAGATGCTGGAGCAGTGCTTCCGAGTCCTTGGTGAAAACAAACTGAGGAAGATGCTGCCTGATGAATTAAAGGTATTTAGGCATAACTGGTGATTAGTTTCATAATATGAAGGTTAATAATAAAATCTAAATTTAAAGACAAACCTGCAGTATTCTCAGATATAACATACTGAATGCAATGTACAGTTTTTCAGTACATTATTCATACATATATTTATATCCATCATGTAGATACAGACATATATCCACAGTGTACATATATTTGTGTGTGTGTATATATATATATTTACGGTTGTGTTATATTTTACTTTTTTTTTCTATTGGTTTGCTGCCTGTGCTTCTTTTGAACTCTTCACTTTGCTGCTGGAACAATGCAAATTTCCCACTTGTGGGACTAATAAAGGGTTAGCATATCTTATAAATACAGCAATATTTTAAAACCGTAGTATTTAAACAGATGTGTGATACTAAAAATCTGAAGCCCAATAAGATTTACTTTGTAAACTCTAAGGAAATGTAATTACTTCGGAGAGAAAGCAAGATTTTCATGTGATTTCTGAATGAGGAGAGATGCAGAGCAGTAGTATTCTACAGCTTAATATGCACAGTCTAACATCCTGATCATTTCCCACTTATTCCCACTTATTTCCCACTTATTGTGGTGTTTTTGCAGGAGTGTTCCCTTGCAGAGATCAAGAAGCTGTGCTGGGACCAGCTTCAACAGCTATCCAAGAACAATCTTCTCCAGATACTAGAGGGTAAGAATCATATTTGTGTAAATATCAGCTCATAATTCTATACTTGCATACACTATTCCTGAAAAATGTGCAGTCAGTACAACATTCATAACACGTTTAATGCTTATAGTTATCTGTGATGGTCAATTGATGTGACATATTTGTTTGAGTATCCACATAGGTTGCCATAGTAATTATATACGTGTGATTAAGCTGGTTAGGGAGTCAACATTTAATCTTATCTAAAGTTTATGGTCCTAGATCATGATGTTTAGTGTTCCTGAACCACTAGAACTAGAACCATAATTAGCTGGAACCATTTATTAGCGATAACTGATCATGAATATTAGATTGAACACAAATTTGAATTTTGGCCAAACCATCACAATAAAGGCTTAGCTAATGATAAAGCCAGCTGTGATTCAGTACAGGTTTTAAAAGTGTGGGTGTTTATTTAGACAGTGACTTCAACCCCCCCTTAAAAATGTAATTGAAGTGTCTCCATTGGCAGGTAAAGAGCTGACGGCTAACTCAGAAGTCACGGAGGACGAGACTAAATGGAATTTAGCGGACAATCAGTAAGACTTTTTCTCTCTATATCTGTGTGGAACAGATGTCTCAGCGGACTTTGGCATCAGCAAATCTTACAAATCTCAAACACAGAAGTCCTTAAGCATTTTTTTGTTCATACGAACCTTAACTTGCTGATTTTGTGGCTCACTGTGGTTTGTAGGCAGGACAACAATGTGGACTCCACCTCCTCTGTGAAAGAGGGCGCTGAAACAGAGGACAAACAAGGTAATGTTAAAACCCACACAGGCCACACCACACATGGACCTGTTTTTCTTCATTCATTTTCTGTCTTGAATGCCTGTTGGACTGAGGGTGCCCAGCTCATGTCCTGCAGGGCTGGGGTCTGGTTCAGCAGTTTACTGAGTGTGTTTGAAGAGAGAAACTACCAAACTGTGCCAGCCATTGACCCTCCAGGAGCAGAGCTGGACACTCCTGTCTTGCATTGTTTTCGGTTTTGACTGAATACTGTGATATTAACAGATTTCTTGTATGTGCAAAGTCACCTCCTCATTCCTTTGCAATGAATATCTATTGTAGCATAGCTCTTGTTCCATAAACACCTGTTACATCTGTTTTGTGATGCAGCTTTATTTTATTCCCCATTATGGGCTATTAAAGATGAAAATATGGATCTAGATTCCTTTACAAGTGTCTGTTCGTAACAGCAGATTTATTCAGACCATTCTTGCACATTTACATAATTAACAATTCGTATGTATTGTTACTGTTAGCCTTTCAAGGCGGAACACCGCTGGCTTTCATCACAGTATGATGAAAAACTTACATTCATTTTTTGACACCTTTTACTACTTTTGTCATAGTAGTTGGAGAGAAGACTAAAAACACCATCCAGTAGATCCAATCAAAATGAGAGGATAGCTTTAGAGACCCTCCAACATCCCTACCAACATAGACACTGGTGAAATGTCAGGAGTGTGATGTGGCTCTGTACAGCTAGGTAGCAATACACACCATCAGTAAGAAAACAAATCAGATTGTTAGATTTTACATTTCTATTTTTCAATTCTTTGCATGCAGGTGGATCCGGAGAGGAGAGTGATGTTTTAAGCATCAACGCTGACATGGATGACAGTGACATCGAGGGACACAAGGTTGACAAACCTCCAGGCGAGGAGACCCCCACTGTAACTGCCACAACCCCTTCTGCACCTGCCTCTGCTCTCCCTCCACAACCAGACGTCCAGTCGGCTGAGCCAAAACTGGAACTTCAGCATGACATTGACAAGAGCGTTAGTGAAATCCTGGCCCTGACTACGTCCTCGTCCAGCAAAGCAGAGCTGGAGCCCCCGGCCTCCATGGAGAAGCCTCCCCCCTCACATCCTCTTCCCCCTACCCAGTCGGCGGCGCCCTCTGCTCAGCAGCTGGCCCTGCTGGAGCTGGAGATGAGAGCCAGAGCCATTAAAGCGCTAATGAAGGCCAACGAGATCAATAAATAAGCAAGCGGTGAACACATCCGTGCACTGCCCACATATGGGAAGACTGGCAAAAATCACATTCAGTCTAATTTGAGACTACATTGCACGCTTCAGTTTTTGGTAAAACACCTACATTTAGAGTGTTACTCATTTAGGTCACATGGTTAGTTCAAATCAGCTTAGTCCAGAGCAGTAGAGTAGCGTCTTACACTGGACACTCAACTAAACAAAGTTCTCTACAGTTTCTCATTAGACTCGGTGTGATTTCTGCCAGCGTTCTACATAACCGGGAGCATGGATGCATACCTTTCTGACAACTCAAGGCCTGTACCTGTCCATTGGCTCTAAGTGACATGAGGAACTTCTGAGGCCATATTGGCTTTATAATGAACATTTATGTCTGAGGAACATGTACAGCCACATTGGCTGGTCTTGTTTTGCTGCACAGTGAATAGCTGGTGTTTCACAAAGCAGGATTTCTTATTAAACTGGATCATTTAAGGCAAAAGTGAAGGTTACAAAGTATATATTCCTTACAGCTTGTGTTGTTAGACAGACTTTAGAGGTTAAAGGGCCCATATCAAGAAAAAACAGAATTTCCTCACTTTTTGTGAGGAAATAGGAGTTTGAGATAGTATGTAAACAATGTAGCTTTCTGGACAGTCTGTATGGAAATTATGCTGCAAAAACAGCCCATTGTTTGCAATGTTATAAAAACCAACCATAGCACAGCCAATATTATTCTAAGAGAGAAAAGGAGGTTACAGAATGGTCATGGAAAACTGACTTTTTGGGGAAAAAACAGTGGAAAAAATACAGTGAAAGAACAGTGTAGGATATGGACCCTTCAAATGAATTCTCTGTTGTATCATTGTAGACGGTCACTTTCCATGAACATTCATTTTGACATGTGTCCTTGTACTTGGAACACCGACCCTTATGTTGCAGTACGTGTGGATAATGGAGATCAAAGGGCAGATGTTAGTTTGTATAATGTGATGTTATTGTTCAGGGCAATTGACTGTATGCAGCAGAGGCCGAACTGATCTTATCTCACCTGAGAAATCCTGCTTTATGAAATACAATTCTAGTTAGCAGCCCTGACTTTGTTTTTGTTTTTAAATTGTTAGTTTACCTTGGAGATGAGACCTGTTACACAGTAGCGTCACAGCTACCTCTACAGCCGTAATCATTCAAAACATTTTTTCTCTGACTCATCCCTGCTTAAATAAAACCCACTCGTTCTGTCTACGTATGTGTTCTTATTCTATATAGTGCTGCTGAGTTCTGTAATTCAGGTCTTTTGGGTAGAATTGTCCACTAAAACCAACATTATCCAGAATTTTTATGGTTCTTTACAGCCTGGCATAGGATTAGTCAAAGTCACCATCTTGCTTTTTAGCTCATTGGGTATTATCAAATTAAATGCCGTGTTTTGTGGTAGCCTGGCAACCCACCAACACATGGTCTGTTGTGGCACCTGGTGTCCTAGTGGTTAGGGGGTTGCCCCTGCAATCAGAAGGTCATGGGTTCAAATCCTAAGACTACAAGTGGGAACCACTGAGGTACTTTTGAACAAGGTACCGTCCCCACACACTGCTCCCTGTGCGCTGTGTTCCTGGCTGCCCACTGCTTCACTTGGTGAATGGGTTAAATGCAGAGAAAGAATTTCACATTGTTCACGCTGTGGTGTGTTCATGTATGATAAATGGACACTTACTTCCCTTGTGGTCACAAAGTTGCACAGTTATGTTCAGAGATAATCAAGACTTCACATTCTTGAGCTGTGAATGATGAACTGAAGCATTAGCAACAATGGATACCTTACTATAGCTAGGAAATAATAAAATGGGCTTATTGCATGCTCTCTCGCGCATGTCTGGAGTGTAGAATCAAGCAAAGCTTGTGAAAAAAAAAGAGCAAACACTCTGGAGGGTAGCTAAAATGTTCCTATGATTTCCTAAGTAGCTTCCCTCATAAATCTCCTTACAAAATCTTAATACTTTAAAAGAACCATGCTCAACACCGAGTGTGCAATGGTTATAGTTTCTAACTATGTGTAGTACTGTAATGTAGTTTGGTGCCTCTTCATGAGCCATCAGGTCCTGCACAGAACCGACCCTGAACATATACGAAAAATCATAGAACTAGAACTCGGAATCTCCAATCCAGTTCATCCCAAAGGTGTTGAATGGGGTTGAGGTCAGGGCTCTGCCTGGGCCAGTCAAGTTCTTCCACACTGAACTCATCCAACCATTTATGGACATTGCTTTCTGCACTGGGGCACAGCCATGCTGGAATAGAAAAGGTTCCTCCTCAAACTGTGTCCACAAAGTTAGACGCATGGCATGCCAAAATCTCGTGGTCTGCTGAAGTATTAAGGCTGAAGTATCCTTCACTGAAAGTAAGGGGCCTAGAACAAACCCTGAAAAACAGGTGTGTCCCAATACTTTTGTCCATATAGTGTGTCATCACCAGGGTCACAGGAGTGCCGTGTTTAGCAGACATAAGCACATAGGAAGTGCCACAGAAAAGTGCTGATAAACATGAAACCTAAGTGAATATTACACTCTTATGATTTCATGGAACATTATTTTATGAATTTATCGTGTTTGGTATAAACTGAGTAACTCAAACTAGCTGTTTAATTTGGCTTTTGGGGTCTGGTTTTAGATTTAGAGACGATGAGAAATGCTGGAAGTCACTTGCTAAAGGCACAAATCAACCCTGAATGTTGATCCTTACTAGGGTGTAGTTTGCTAAGGTTAGAGTTTATCGAACATGGCTGGTTAATCTAAGAGATGAAGATGTTATATGAGGACCGGCCATCAGGCATACCACTTGTCCGGTAGGCCGATCGTAATTTTGGGCTGGCTTAGAATCCCGTCAGCCCCCCAAACCCTCCCACTCACATCGATGGTTAATTTGGACCGACCAGGTAATTTTGGGCCGGCGCGGAATCCCGTCAGTGGTAGTGGTCCTGGCATTCAAACACACAAGCATCAGATAGCAGGGGTAACTACCAAACCACTGGGCCACCAGCCACCCCAGTACTACTATTATTTAAAATAATATTAAACTTGCCAGCATTTTGCATAATATTGATCCTTTAACCTAGCATTTAACCTTCAAGCAGTTAGCCTAACCATTAAGCCGACTAGTATTGAGCTACTAGCATTTGGCCTTTAATATGCAACTCATTCACTGAGTTCAAGGAGATTTATTCACTCATTCATTTTCTGTAAGCACTTATTTTCTGTAAGCACTTCTTTACTATTGTCACGGGTACCTGGAGCCTTTCCTGGGGTCAACGGGCGCATGGCAGGGACTTGCAGCTCAGAGATGTTACATGCTATTTCAGTAGCCCTCTAGTAGGGGTACAGTGATGAGGGAGCCAGATGTTATTGCATAATTTATACATACATTATTACTGAATTAATATCATAAGGGAATTTAACACCAAGGATAAATGGGAAATTCTACAATATTAAAAGCAACATTGTAGCCTTCCTCCTATTGCTTTGATAGGGTTCCTTCTGTTCCTATGCCATTCATGTGTAGTATATTAGTCAGCCGGGTAACATGGCTTTGAAGTAAAAGTCACAAAAGAAACAAATTTGATGCTCTTCCTGGCTAGTTTCAGCCGCACTCAGTGTAATGTTTGTAGGGGCCTCTAGAGGTGGCCATTGCACTGCAGTTGAACAGTTGAGCATTATTTCTTTATAAATGCAGTCATGAGGCCAAAGTGGAAGAAAAAAGCCAGATCTTACTAATACACTGAGGTGTGCAGTCACACATTTTATCATAAACTACACAAAGCCCTAAACATGACCCTATGTACGATTGCGGCGTTTTAAAAAATCTGCCTTATAGCAGTGACTTACCTTTTTTATTTTTATTATATTTTATTGTACATTTTGATCCTGGAGGAAATTACTTGATTACTTACTTGAGACAGCAGTGTGGGGATGGTATCTTGCTCAAGGGTAACTCAGTGATCATAGGGGCAAATACCTCACCAGCAGACCTTAAAGTCCTTTATGGCAGGGCATGTCTCCAACAATTATAATGAATAAACATCATGTGCTATACTGTGTAGAATGTGCGATAGTCAAACACAGGTTTTTGAGTTGGTTTTGAGCAAAAACAAGGTCAAGGGCAGTCTTTACATTGTTGTAAAGGAGTGTTGGCCCGCTCTTGCTTTAATTCAGACACGCTGGGGGCCTTTTTAGCCTGAACTTTCCATTAAAGGTCCTGACAGGGCATTACCATGAACCGCCTCATCCTGCCTCAGCATCTCACTGGGGTTCAAGCAGGGCCAGACTGGCAACAAAACGCACCCCTAACTCTAATACACTAACTCTGAACTGATGCTACAATAAATCATTAATAAAAAACTACACTGTTCATTTGCACTGTCTGTGTTAGGGTAATATGTAAATACTAGTTTTCCTCTCTAAGCTTATATACTAGGCTATAATGAGTGAAAGTAAGTGATCAGTCTTAAATGTTTATTTCTTACCCATTTACTTTTAAAACACCTTTAAAAAATGTATTATTTGTGACAAGAGATGGTCAAACTTGCAGCAGGGTTCTAGCACTGAAACCGCAAGGTTAGTTCATTTAGTGAGTTCACAGCACAACGACTGATCTTTTATGTTTCAGCTTCTTTATCACAACTGTCCTCATCATGGCTGTACATGTACATGGCTTTAATACATCTCTTATCTTAGCACATTTTGGTGTCAGCCAGCAAACCTGTTTCTTTTGTTTGTTCATCTTCTCAGCACCACCATGTTTCAGTACAGAGTGCTAGATATTTTTAATTAAAGCTATATCCTACCTGCTTGAGCACTAGAAACTTTCAGTTGTGAGTATCTAGTATAATCTGTATATACATTTTATAATTTCGTTTGGGAAAAAAAGAGGCCCTCACAAGTGAGGCCCATTAGGAAAATTCTACAGTGGCACAGTGGCCAGTCTACAAATGTCTAGGACTTTAATTGGGCCCATTTTTAAACCTTCATTTTGTTTCTTTTGTGCCATTCAGAGGTGAACTTTCACTGCACAACCCAACTGCACTTCAGATTGCTGATGACCAGAGGCGGACAAAGTACCTAACTTCTTACTTAAGTGAAAATACAGATACCACTAGTCAAATGTTACTCCAATACAAGTGAAAGTCCATCCATCATCTACCCCTTGGTCCCGCATTTGGGGTCGGGGAGGGGGGGCTGGAGCCTATCCCAGCTGCTACGGGTGAAGGTGGGGTACGCCCTGGACGGTCGCCAGCACGTTGCAGGGCCACATACAGAGACCCGGGAGTCGAACCCACGACCTTCTTGGTGTGAGGCAACAGCGCTAACCCCTGCGCCAGCGTGCCACTCCAAGTGTAAGACATACAGTCAAATTTCACTTAAGTAAAAGTACTGAAGTAATTGTTTTCAGAAATACTTAAGTATTAAAAGCACATTATTTCACTGCATTGTTGATTTATTGCCACCACACATACAAAACCTAAAGCATCTAACTTGCTTGTAGAAGATGTAATATAAGGAATAAGGTAGAATGTTACAGAATGAAACATAACCGGAATTGATAAAGAGAACAATTTATTAATTGTACACTACACACCTAAATGCAGCTGGAATGGAAACAATTAACACATCCAACCAATTTTACATCACAGGTCCATAACAGTGGCTATAAAACGGCAATACCACTTTAAGCAGACAAATAGGCTGACTGACATCAAAACAAATGTCAGTCATTTGGAGTGGCCCGAATGGATCTGTGATTATGTTTGGGTTGGCACCAGGACTGGACTGGGACAAAAAACGGCCCGGGCATTTTGAGCCGAGACCGGCCCCTCTCGCTGTCGTTCCGGGGGGGGCAGAATTACCTGGCTGGCCGGTTTATTTAAGGCACTTAAACCACACACCGCAACAATATTTGGAAGAAGTGCGCGCAGCAAATGTGTGTGTGCAGCAAAAGTGCCTGGGTAGAAACGATGCAGTGCAGGAAAAAAAAATGGCGATGACTGTGATGCGGTGCCACAGCTCTGCCTTCGGTCCTTATCTTGAGCAGAAGCTGGTTCTCAAAGTTGCATAAGCTAACTGCTACCTGTCTGGCGTTGCAGTGTTACAGCCTACACTATTGGTGATTTCTGAGAAAAGTGAGACAGTAACACCCACTTTCAGAACTGAAGGTAACGAGTAACAGGAACCTTGACAGAAATGTCACGGTTTTGTCTTTCAAATGTAGTAAAGTGAAAGTTATAAGTTTCCAAAAAAGACCTACTCAAGTGAAATACAGATACTCAAAAACTATACTTAAGTACAGTACTCAAGTAAATGTACTTCGTTACTGTCCACCTCTGCTGATGACCAGACGTTTTCCTGCAGGATCTTCTAGTAGAGAGCGGAATTCATAGTTCCATAGTTCAAATTACCAATACCCTGAAGCAGCAAAGCAATTTCACACCATCACACTGCCACCACCATGTTTCTCTGTTGCTGTGATGTTCTTAGTGTAGAATGCAGTGTTAGACATATGCCCGCTGTCCCCTATCTTCCAAAAAGTTCCACACTTGGGGGTAAATTTTGTCAAATGTGAGACCAACCATTATATGCCTTTGGAGCCTTTTACATACACTGACATAACTATGTCTTTTCTGAAATTTCTTTGGATCATGTTGCTTGTTGGGATATTTTAATTACTTTACGTTATTCAACAGGGCTGGCAACAATCAAGCCTGGGTATGTTTAGTCTAACCAAAACTATTCTTTGTTTCATTACATTTTGATAATTGTTTGAGTAGGTAACCAAGGGGCAATACGTTTTTTTCATTCAGTCATTGAGAGGATATATTTGGTGTACAAAAATAGAAGAAAACACATTTTTCGTGGCGCTGTAGATTCACATTCAATTATTCTAACACAGTTTATGAACTTGACCTGGTTATTGTGGTGTGTAATATCAGTGGGGTCCAAACAAAATGAGCAATCTGACCTAAGTAGCAAGAGACTGAGTGATTTGACCAACAGGTGTATAAGAACCATTTGCATTTGGTTTGTCCACAGCGAGAGACTCTTATTTCATATTAGCCATTTGGGGCCACAGTTTCACCAAGTTTCCAATGGATTGATGATGCTTTCTTATTTATCCTCTCTTTTAACAAGGAAACATGGAAGTTACAATCTTGGATCTATGGATGTTCTGCTAACTTGTTGTCCCTAAAGTACAAACTGAACTGGGCAAGAAAGCTTTTAGGTTTTCGGCACCTTACACTTGGAATGACTTACAATCTAAGCTTCAACTTCAAGCCCTTGTTACACTGAAGTTGAAAACCATGATGATGTCATTGCAATTTACTTTGTCAGCATGCAAGTGTTTTATGTGAGAAAATTTTAATTCATTTAATGTGTTGTTTGCTGTGGTCGTGTTGCTGCCTTTTTGGCCAGGTCTGCCTTGCAAAAGAGATCTCTGATCTCAGTGGGACAAATCTGGTTAAATAAAGGTTAATAAAAAAATTAATTAAATGTCTATGTAAGCGGCAAACAAAATTGGGCCTCATTAATCAAAAATCTGGGATAAATTGTGAATTGCTGTATTATCGCATCTTTGCATCCGGAATCAAAATTGAATAGTGGAGTGTCTTGAGGGACTTACTTCTTCATAGTATGCTCATACACTTCTGTATATGTTCATTATCCTCCAAACTAATTACCTGCACTACTTGTGATTATCTTCTTTATTCCTCTGGCCAGGTGAGCTAATCAACTTCTAAGTTTATTAGCATGCTATCCTGGGTATGAAAATCCCCCAGCAGCCCTGTCTTTCTGATGCATCTCACATAATGTTCGTCGGCCTTTCTGAGTGCCTTGGAGCCATATAATCTCCATAATAACAGCAGCAAAAGAGGAAGCTTAGCGGATATGCGTTAAAAGTGTGCAGCTTGTTAAAAGCCTATGCCATTTACCCTGAGATTCCAACCCAAATGGATCCCCTGGAGGGGTTAGAAAGAGAAAAGGAGAGATTAGGGAGGGAGAAAGTGGGTCTAATGTTTGACAGAGATAATTATCAAGAGGTTTGTGAGTCTGCGTGCCCGTCCGCCCACCAGCGCCCATTAAAACGACTTAGATTATCCCGCAGCTCCTTTTTTTCCCTCTTAATGGGACTCTGCACCACAACAGCACACTATCACCTTACACTGGCGGTGTGTTTGCTGTAATTCTGCGAGGATCTTTGGCTTTGTTCCGGTGAGCGGCGGGGTCTGAGTCTCAGGCAATTACACACGATTCTGAGCACTGCGACCTCCCGTGGGAATCGCTGGTACAAGTGGAGAAGAAAAAGGGCCCGGTGGGTATTTGCATTTTAAAAGGGCCTCTTTTTTTCCATAATAAATGTGAAAATAATTGCACTATTCTCTGCACCAAAGGGGCGACGTTGAGAACGCGTCACCGATTTCTGCAGGAAAATGACCACTTAATGATGAAAGAGAAGCAGAGGAAGAACCAGAGTGAGAGAGAGAGAGAGAAAGAGAGAGAGAGAGAGGGGAGGGGGTGCATATGAACCACTGTTGATTAGTTTTGTTTAATTTGCCTTTTTGGTTCATCAGTGTCTTCGAGCGAAGAATTGTGATGGAAACCCTTCGTTTAATTATTTTGGTAACCTCGGTGGAAATTGACTCAGGCCCATTCTTGCTCTGCTAGATTAATGCAAAAAGATTTGGAACACTTAATGACTGTTTTCCATAGAGAACAGTGCAGGGTTACACTTTACTTGAACCCTACATAACACATGCTATAAACATGCCATAACATGTGTCATGTGTTGTCATAAGTTGTCATGACAGTTTTTGTCCATTACTATAACAATTTCACCTTTATTGTTTAACTATAATAGATGCTATTTTGGATGTCTAATGCTAATTATGCTAATTTCTAAAAATATTTTTAGCATTATTTGAAAATGCCAGCTTCCCTATAAATTGTGACAGTTGAATGGTGATCAAAACAACAGAAATTACTTCAAATATAATATAACTTCCATTTGGTTATGATTTTTTTCCCTCCACGGGAAATACAAGCTTTTGGTCTGGTCTTGTTAACAGCACTATGTTTGCTAGTTATCAGTTATCAGAGCAGCTCTTAAGATGCAAGATAAGATTTTTGGTGTTATGTTTTATTATTCATAATTAACAACCAGTCATTTGGCTAATTTTAGCTAGCCTGTTAGCTATAGCTAGCTGTTTCTTAACAGCGAGACACAGTGCCAAACCTTGAATATCAGAAACAGTGTGACCCCCAAAAAACAGCAAAAAAATTATAAAACTAGATTTTAAATCTAGTGTGTTTCACTACGTTACAGTCATTAGGAATGGACTTCACCCTCTCTCTCTCACACTCTCTTTCACTCTCTCTCTCTTGTGATATCTCTCTTTCCCTTTACCATGGTCTCTCTCTCTCTCTCTCACACACACAGACTCTCACTCTTTTAACTCGCTTTTTCTGCTCTCTCTCATTCTTGCTCTCCTTCTCTCTCTCACACACACTCTCTTTCACCCTCTCTCTGTCTATCTCTCTTCTTTCTCTCTCTCACTTTCTCTCTGGACTGTTTTCTTATCCCTCTTTCTCTCCTTCCCTCTCTCTCTCTCTCTCTCTCTCACACACGCTTTTTCTGATGTCTCTCTCTTTTGCTCTCTTTCTCTCTCTAACTCTAAGCCATTTTCTGATTTTTGTCTTTTTCTCCCTTTCTCGCTCTCAATCATTTACTTATCTTTCTTTTTCTCTCTCCCTCCCTCCGTCTCTCTCTTTCCCTCTTGACCATTTTCTTATCTCTCTCTTTCACAGTCTCTCTCTCTCTCTCTCTCTCTCTTTTTTCTCACTCACTCTCACTCTCTCTCAGCCATTTTCCGATCTCTCTTTCTTGTGCTCACTTTCTCTCTCTAGCCATTTTCTGATTTCTTTCTCTTGTTCTCAACCATTTACTTATCATTCTTTCCCTTCTGACCTCATCTCTCTTTCACTCTCTCTCTCTCTCACTTTTTCTCCCTCTCTCTCTTTTTCTCTCTTGACCATTTTCGTATCTCTCTTTTAGCAACTCTCGTTTTCACTTTCTCTCACTCTCTTTTTCTCTCTCTGGACTAAGGGGTCCTCATCAAATTAAGTATAGCCATTACCGAAACTGTAAAACAGGGCAAGTTTAGCCGTGGAATTCACCCACCCCAACACACACACACACACACACACACACACACACACACACACAAACCATTTTCTTACACACACCCGTCTCTGTGAGAAATTAAATGGCCTGGGCAGCTCGCTGTGACAAGCATTAAATAATGTAGCGCTGGAGAGTGACTAAATGAATTGATTTTGCTGAGCAGTGAATCATGGGCTGGGTTTGGTTTTCATTACACTCTGCTAGTCCATCTTACACACTGCACTCAAAACATTCAATTAACCTGCATAACACACTCCTTTCATTTCCCTAATGGAGAAACCATCTTTAATACTAACTGCACTTCCCACACTGATCTCTGGACATCTCTCATATCAGAGACAGTCCAATTTTCCTCACTTTAAAAAGGGACCTTTATGTGCATAGTGTAAAAACATACCGTTCATCCCCAGTTCATAAATGGAAGCAAAAAACATCCCAGCCGTCAAACATTCACACACATCCGCCTATTCAGTCTACAGCAGTTTAGCCCCGCCCGCTCACATCAAAGTTAAAGGGTTTCAGCATTCACTGCTTTCTGAGCAGCCAATCAGAGCAGAGGTGATTCACGTATATCAATCTAAAAAGCAAAGTGACAAAAACAATCTATTTCATTCCCCAAAAATGGCCTAAATGGCACTTATAGTTTCCGGACAAGAGGCAGGAAAGTTTAAAAGGTTAAAAGGTTTAATTTAAGATTAAATAGGTCAACAAACTGCTAAACCACATCCACATGTCTGCACCACATTAAAGAAGCCCCTCCTTAGTCCCGCCCCTTGATCAATTGTCCAAAATGTCTTGGCTTGCTGAAGCATTAAGATTGTCCTTCACTAGAAGTAAGGGGCCTAGCCCAAACCCAGAAAAACAGGTGTGTACCAATACTTTTGTCCATATAGTGTATGTCCCTGCTTGTGTATTAGTTCTTGTCGGTCATCTGTAACCATTCAGATGTCTCTGGATCATTGTATTACTGTTTATTCGTGTTTTCTTAGTAAGTCTGCTTTGACAGCACAGTACAGTATTAATAGAAAAGATGTGACTATTGACTTCTAGTGTTAGCAACACTAGCCTCGTAGCTCCAGTTCTAAACTACAGGAGCAAAAATGTCTCGAGTGATTGATTACCTGTGGATCACTATGGACATTTCATCTACAACTGCTACAAAAACATTCACAAAGGGCCTAAACTAAACTAAAACAAACAAACAAACAAACAAACACAGAATCGCAGTGTGATTAATTCATGAATTGCTCTTCTTTATCATTTTTTTCTTCTTCTCTGACTTTCTGTGCATTTTTCTGCACTCCTGTTGTTTCTGTAGTTTCCTTCTTTCCCTCCTGAACATGAGAAACTCATCACACACACACCAAACTTTATTTTGTTTTAAACTTCTCTGTTTTGCTGCAACGTTAAAACATTCCTCTTTTTTTAAATCCTTGGTTCAGTAGTTTATTTTTCTGCCTTTCTAGCTTCTCTCCTTCCTTCCTTTTTTCCCTTTTCCACACTCATGCCTGAAGCAGATATTAGACACACACGCACGCCCTGAAAACTTTGTTTTAATGTGATGTGTGTGTTGCCTGCACCTCTGCAGTATTATTCCTGGCTCCTCCAGAGTGTGTTTTATTCCTCCTCCGTCTGGCTTTTTTTTTTTTCTTCCCCACAGCGGGTCGTGCTGCATCCAAATGGGCCGTAATGCCATAAAGCCACATTGATATTCAGCCCCGTCTGCTGCGGCCAGTAAATGCAGACGCTTCAGACGGATATGAAGTGACGGAGGATGACCTTGCACAATCAGAGGCGTGTAATCAGATGAAATGTCCTGAACACACACACACACACACACACATTGTTTATGTGATGGCCAATTTGGCAGGAATGACAGGCTGAGGATGGGGGGAAAGAATGATAAAAGCTCATTGCTGGTAATCAGAAACACAGCATGTTATACAATACTCAACTTTAGATTCACATGGGCCTGAAATCAAGAGTTCGAATAAAATTTTATTTAAATTTCCTTCTTTAACTCAAATGCAACCAAACAAAACGTATGTTTGGTGTATGTTTGGTGCTGCTATGGTGGTGTATGTTATGTATTTATGTAATTAGGCTGTACTATTAAATGCAATTTGGCAAGTGTATAATTACCCACATGTTAACTGTACATACAAATATTATTTATTATTTGATTTACACTCAGTGTCAATACCACTGGTTTCAATGTCAAAGTCAGACTGAACTGCAAATGAGTCAAAATGTTTTGATTCAAATGAATGATTCATAGTCGATACAGAATAATTCATAGTAATTCCTGAATAATTACTGTAATAAGTTACAGTAATAAGAGTCCTTGATTACTTTTCATGTAACTTTAATTCATATTAATAATTCATAGTAAAGATTGAATCATTCCTAGTCCATATGGTTCTATCATTCCTAATAGATAGTGACTAATTCATAGTAGATATTGAATAATTCTTAGTACATACTGTATCATTCCTAAAAGATACTGAATCATTCATAGCAGATACTGTATCATTCCTAATAGATACTGAATAATTCATAGTAGATACTGATTTATTGAAAGTAGATGCTGAATTATCCATTGCAAATACGGAATCATCCATGGTAGATACAGAATAATCTATATTAGATACTGAATAATACATAATCACTGGAAATAACTCTCCATCAAATTCAGATCATAATAAATGATCTCCTCTTCCATTCAAACACACTAATGTGGTCTGGAGGAAAAGTTTAGAAACAACACCTTACACACAGTTTCTTCCATTCCACTAAGGCTGTGAGCAGGGTCGGACTGACCATCTGGCGTATTGGGCATTTTCCCGGTGGGCCGACGTGCTATTTGAGCCGACACCGTTTATTCATTTATTTATTTATTTATTGGTCTGACCGACCCATACGACTCGTAGACCGGGGGCCCAATTGACACTGGGCTGACTCAGTCAACTCTTTAAACACCACCATCACTTTCGCTTTGGTCCCTGTGTCTGTGTAATACTTTTGTTAAAAAAGTCAGCACATGAGTTTATTTCCTGACCACTGGTCCATAAATATCTCCTCTGCAGCCCATTGGTTCTTTTCTCACGGGGCTGGCCCAATCATATCTTTAAACTCCTCCCCCTTTTGGCTCTCTGCCAGGGCATGAGACATAGAGAGAAAACATAAGGGTGGCGCAGAGAAACTGCGAGAGAGAAAAAATAGGCACTTCAGGCAGACGCTGCCAAATGTGCCAAAATGACAGACATTACCACTCTTGGTAAATCTGTGCCATACAAGACAGTCAGTGACGGTTAATAAACTAGCTGGTGATGGTGATAACACACCAATAAAACAATTGTTTTACGGCCACGATAGTTTGTCTTGTTACAGAATATCGTCCGTGTTACCACTAGGAGAACAGCTATTTATAACACATTGTGTACACTGGATAGTTTTTTTGTATGTCTTCCATGCTGAACTAAATCATCTTATTGAAAGTGAGAATATTATTTTTTAACCACCATTCATGAACATTAACGGTGAGACAGCAGTTTGAGTATAGGGGTGTGTAGGGGTGAGTATAAGGCATCTTTGGGGCATGATGTTATAGAACTCTTTTTAAAATCTCTCTTTCTCTCTTTCTCTCTGTCACACACGCACACACATTTCCCAAATATTCATTAAAAGATTCAGTGGCATCATTTTTGACTGGGCAAGTTCACAATGTATTGAATACTACTTTTATTGAATACAACTTTGTTGAATGCTACTTTACGCATTTATGGGAGCCCAAAGATGGTGGTGTGCGAAATTTGTATCTGGTGGGCCGTTATACCCCAAAATGCAGGATTGTTTTTTTTACCCAGTCTGCACCCTGGCTGCACCTGGGGGGGGGGTGTTAAAGAAGCAATATGTTGCTAATTAGCACATATTTTCCGACAGTGCAGGCAAATCAGCCCAATTAAAACCTAATAAAGCTGAAAGAAAGGTCCAGCTGCTGGAGGAGGCTGGGGGGGGCACTCTTCTGGGATGCCATGCAAAGGGACTGAAATGTCAAAATCATGGAACAAGCACTGGAACTGGAAGGTTCCTTGACATGTTTTTCCATTGCTAGGTGTGTAAGCAAGCCTGTTTGCAGCCATAAGCAGTTGTTATGGAGTCCAAATCACTTGAAACTTTTTAAACACACACACACACACACACA
>JBBPCY010118744.1:0-17938 GCA_037974405.1 Brachyalestes nurse | reverse complement strand
CAACACCCAAGTCCGAGTCAAGTCTCAAGTCTTTGAGGGCAAGTCTAAAGTCAAGTCACAAGTCTTTCTTTGTGCGATTAAAGTGCGACTCGAGTCTGAATCTCAGACTCGAGTCCCCATCACTGACCTCATTTAACCAGCCGTCCTCAGTAGGGCAGTACCCGCAGCAGCAGTTTGTTGGTGGGGTTACAGAGAGTTTGCATGAAAAGTTGCAGTCTTAGTGAACTGAATAATAAATTGAGAACCTTTGGTAGTGTGCATTTTTTATTATGGCTATTGGTGAGTCTCGTGTGTTTGTGTGTGTGTATGTGTGTATGTGTATGTGTGTGTGTGTGTGTGTGTGTGTGTGTGTGTGTGTGTATGGAAGTTATTCTGCCTTCCTCAGTTTTGCTTTTGATCAAAAATCTTTTCAGCGGTTGCTCTTAAAATAGATGCTCCTGGCTGTCATCCCCCAACCTATAATACAATAACACTACAGTAACTATGTATGTGTGTGTGTGTGTGTGTGTGCGTATTCCTATCACGTGTTTATGCTATGAATAGCTGATCAGTAATAGGAATGATGGTTGTTATGGTGATGTGTGTGGTGTGGGATTGGATTCAGCTCTTCATGACTGATTAATAACACTGATTAATATAGTCTTCTGTCTATATGTCTTTATTCATATTTGTATATACTCTGATTCTCTCTCTCTTTCTCTCACACACACACACTGACACACACAAACACACACCTTTATCTAAATGAACTGATCCAGTTGCTAAGATGAAAGAAAACATTCTAAAACAGATCTATTTTTAACTTCAGCATGATGACTTTGGCTGGTGTATGTGTTTGTGTGTGTCTGTGTGCGTTTGTGTGTGCGTGTGTGTGTGCGTGCGTATATGTGTGTGTGCGTATGTGTGTGTGCGTGTGTGTGCACGTGTGTGTGTGTGCGTGCGTGCGCGTGTATATGTGTGGGTGCGTGTGTGAGTGTGTGTGCGCGCGTGTGTGTGTGCGTGTCTGTGTGTGTGTGTGCGCGCGTGTGTGTGTGTATTCCTGCAGCCGTGTGATGGAGCACTGATGTGACAGAATGAGATCTTACTGAAACTGTAGACCCACAAACGGATGGATGGATAGGTGTTGACCTTCATAAATTGTTTTTTTCCTTCTCTTCCATTCTACTAACTCTGTGTCCTCATGGCTCACATTGCAGAGACCAATTACACACACACACACACACACCCATAAAAAGAGGGATTTGCATGATTTACAACTAACAAGATCAATATTTGCAAGATCAGGAAATGTCCTCATATTGACATGAATACAGGTACATCTGTAAAAGTGGGTGTGATTTGCTGGTTGTGCGGTTCTTTACTATAAATTGAACGTTTTAAGAAAAAAACTAAAGAGCAGAAAGGTCAAGTTTTGGTCAAGTTTGGTGTAGATGCAGTCTTACTGTTACACCAGACAGTATTAAGTCCTCACAAACAGAGTAATACCAACATGTATGTATGTATATGTGTATGATTACACACACACTGTGTTTTTTTTTCCTCAATCACTTTAACAACACTCCTCAGGGAGCTCCGCCTCTCAAAGCCGTTTCCTGATTCCACTTCATTTCACTAACGGCCGTCTTAACGAGGTTACCGTGGTGATGGAGGTAATGTGGGTAATGCGGTTACAGCTGGATCAGTGTGAAAGCTGTTAAACCGTATTAAAGGGCTAGTGCACCCCCCCTCCCATAATAATAATGATAATTTCAGGGAAGTTTAGTTACAGAATTGGAGTAGCTGTCGGTAAATTTTCTTCACTTTAATAAAACAAAGTGTTTAAGTATAGATACACGTACACACACACACACTCTAAACACCCCCAAAAGAGTGAGAGAGAAAAAGAGGAGTGAGAAAGACATGATGAGCGAGAGAAAGCGTACAGAAGAGATAGAAATATAGAAGAGAAGAGGGAGAGACATATAGGAGGAGAGAGGGAGAAAGCGAAAGGGAGAGGGGAAAAGGAGAGAGTGGGACTGAGACAGTACAAGCGAGAGGGAGAGAGAGGAGGAGTAGAGGAAGGATGTAGAGAAGACAGAGAGAACAAAATGAAAGAGAGAAGGGAAGAAGACAGAAAGCCAGAGTAAGAGAAAGGATGACTAAATGGAGAGAGAGAGAGAGAGAGAGAGAGAGAGAGAATATATAAATGGGTGAATGTGCTGTATTTCGTGCAGTGAGAGAGAGCAGCTCTGGACTTCACTCCTCCTGTTTCTTCCCTCGTTCCCTCCCTCCGCTGGCACTCTGCACTCCGTCACTCCAGAACGCATGCACGTGAGTGTGTGTGTGTGTGTGTGTGTGTGTGTGTGTGTGTGTGTGTGTGTGTGTGTGTGTGTGTAATTCCAGCGGATTGCTGAGGGATAAGCGTTAGCGTGTTTTGCGGGTGAACAGGTGGATCATAATGACGGACCGAGAAGACATACACCGGTCAGGCTGCAGAGTGTGTGTTTGTGTGTGTGTGCTCTTATGATGTTAAATACAATTATTAGTATTTATTAAATCGTTTTAATAGAATAATTATTAATACTCAGTTAAACTGACATGTAATTATGCAAATTAGATGAATGTTAACTACTAGTTATTACTAGCAAATATTACTTATAATGGTCAGTCGTGATGCTGTCTGGCAAAAATGAGCAGCGTGATTACGTGTGCGTGTCCGTCCTCCCCTCCCTCTGCAGCCTGTGGGCGGGCAGTGTGTGTGTGTGTGCATGTGTGTGTGAGCTTGGTGGAAGATGCCGTCCATCCTGCTGGTCAGTAAGATGAAGTCTGGACTGCCGAAGCCGGCGCACAGCGCTACACCCAGAACACACATCCCTACCCGTGCCGTGGCTCCCCAGCCCAGTGTCACCCCCCCGCTGCCCCCCGACCTCCAGGAGGACCAGTCTGCCGGACTCAAACCCCCACTGACCTCCACCAGTCTCAAGCCATCCGAGTTCAGCGCTGCCCGTCTGGACCGGACCCCCCCAACACCTACCCATGGAGCTGTGGACTGTCAGGTTAGAGAGGTGTGAGTGTGTGTGTATGTGTGTGTGCGTGTGAGTGAGAGTGCATGGTCAAGTCCAAGGGTTATTAAATGGGAATTCCTCTAAATTTTCCAATTCCCTGATAATTCAATGTAAACTGAGTGTGTTCAGAGTGTGTTTGATGTAAAGCGGTTCACTGAAGAGAACACCACGTGTCTCTTCAGTGTTTATATGGATGTTGGTGAACTACTGGAGAATCTAAACTAAATCACTTTTCTTTGGAGACTGTTTTGCCTCACAATGTCCTGCATGTATCCCGCCCTGCATGAATGGGTTTGGTTGTAGGAAAATTAGCTTCTCAAAAGTCTGGTAGAACAGTGGTTGCTTAATCTGTGTTAATGTATTAGAGAGTCTTATGTGATATCAGCCACTCAGACATTTAACATATCGCTCATCTGTGCAATAGTGCGTTAGAGTGAGGCTGGTGGTCAGTGCCTGATGACCCACAGTGAGGCGGCGTCATTTACTTTATCTGAGCAACACTGGACACAGCAGTCCTTCTGTGTGCGCGTGCGTGCGTGTGTGCATGAGGATGTTTTCACTTCATATCTAAGCAGGTCAGATTGGCTTGGTTTATTTGTGAGACTGCTAGGCAACCTCTCTCTCCCCTCTGTCTCTCTCCCAATCTCTATTCTCTCCCTCTTTTCTCTCTCTTCTCTTTTCCTCATCTCTCTCCCTCTCTGACGTTGAGCTTTTTCAAATGCCATTTAAGGTTCTCTCAAAGGAAAGAAGTGTGTGTGTGTTCTGTATTCTGTATTCTGTGTGTGTGTGTGTGTGTGTGTTCTGTGTATGGGTGTTTCATACTGTTAGCTTGAGTCTGCTGGATCTGTCCTCTCTGTGTTGAAGTGAGGTAAATATAGCTCCACTCTTTGTGTGTGTGTTTTTTGTGCATATGTGTGTGACTTTGCTGGCGTAAACACTTTGAGCTGTGAATGTGGGCCAAGGCTGGGCTGTCATATAGAGCAGGAGACATGTCCTTTATTAGGCACAGTGTGTATGTGTGTGTGTGTGTTTCTTTTGTAAATGACCTCTGTTCCAATTGGCTGTCCTGTATCGTGCCTTATTCAAAAAGAAGTCTGGACTGAAACAGTCCTTGTGACTTTAGAGTGAGTGGGTGGGTCTCACTGCAAGATTCATTTCTGTGACATCACAAAAACAAGGACTTTCAAGCAGGTTTTTGCAGTTAGTTTCCACGTGTAGACAGAACCTTCACACTGTTTACATTTGAATCTTTTATAAAGCAGAGCTGCTAATGTAAGTAAAGTGACCATTCGTCATACGTGAGCCCACCACAGCACACAGTGTGAACAACACGAAATTCTTTCTCTGCATTTAAACCCATTCACCAAGTGAAGCAGTGGGCAGCCAGGAACACAGCACGCGGGGAGCAGTGTCTTACTCAAAGGTACCTCAGAGGTGTCACTAGCAGTCTTGGGATTTGAGTGACCCAAGGCCTACAGCTGCCCCTTTAAGGCATGTAATCCAGGTGAAAAATGTGTGTGTGTGTGTGTGTGTGCATGCTTGTGTGTGCCCTGGTTTATTTGCAGCTGTGGATTTTGATGAGTGCTGGAGACAATGTAGGGAGACAGCACTTCCACACACACACACACACACACACACACACACACACACACACACACACATACTCACACAAACCCTGCTTCCCCTGTAAGGCTGGTGAGCATAATAAACAAAGAGTGAAGGGAGAAGCCTGTGTATACAATTGCAGTGTCTCTCTTTCTCTCTCTGAGCTTTCTCTAATGCTATTTAAGGTTCTTTCAAAGGACCTTAGTGATGGAGGAGAGGGAGGACCACCCAACCCAACCACAGTGAAAGAGGACAGTTATACTGAGTGATGGGGAGAGGGAGGACCACCTTACCCACCCAGAGAGAGAGGACAGTTATACTGAGTGATGTAGGAGGAGGAGGAGGACAGTTATACTAAATGATGGAGGAGGTGGAGGACAGTTATACTGAGTGATGGGAGGTTAATGGAGCTTATCTGGGATTAAAGAGTTAATCTTAAACAGATTAGAGACAGAGAGAAAGTCTGCCATGTTTCTGACTGCCTGTTTTAACATGTACTGTCTTTACAGGTGAAACCTTTGAATATTATACATCATAGTCATGTGTTATATGTGTCACATAAACCTGTCATTTTCCTCCTCTTCCTCCTCAAGATCAAAGTATTTTCTAATATATTCCTTCATATTTTGTATCCAAAGATCCAGTTTCAGAGGAATGTTTATGTCAAGTCACACTGTGACATGTGTATGAATGATTCAAACATAATAAAGCACATCTAACTTGTGTCCTGAACCAGTGAAGATGGTCAGAACAGGTGCAGATGATTCTAGATGATCAGGCAGTGATCAGTATACTGGTGGTGCTGAATACAATCAAACGATTGTTTTCGACTTTGTTGACGGATAAGTCGACTTGAAAAAATCTGGAGTCGTTAATGCCCTAGTTTGTGTTTCTTTTTAAAGGACCCAGATAATTGAATTTCCTCATTTTATTTTTAAATCAAACATCTTAATGTTGTACATAAACACTGTTTGTTACGTACTAAACTAAATATACTGTTCACTGAATTTTTTAATTCATTGCTTTTGAGATGCACCTCCCATTCACACTGAAGTTGCAAGGAATATTTCAGCCCAGACTGCTTTTTGCAACCTAATATAGGGCAGCCAGTCAGAATAGAGCTTATTTACATATACAGCACAGAAACGGCCTGTTGATCTTAAAAGCACCGAAACAGCCTGTTTGTTGTAGAAGTTAATTATGCAAGCATCATGAGAAAAATGAATTCAATACAATTTTAAGATTTGGTTATTATTTAATATTGATGCACAAGACATGGCTTCTGTGACAACAGGATTTTTAACTGCAGGAGAACTTTGTCATGTAGTTTAACAATGAAATTACTGGTATTAAAAATGGTATTGGTATTGAGTATTGAGTATTTGATTACTCTGCTGGGTATTTTTGTTGTAAATGACACTAGTGTGTGCTGTATATCTTGAACATTACTCTCATGACTGTAAAGCTGCATACTGTAGTTTTATTATTATATTTAGTTATTAAAGTAAAAGCACACCAATGGTCAAGTTTTAAACAGCTGGACATTATGGCCTCCAGTGATTATTAGGCCTGTATATTCTCTACAGAGGATTTTAGGTTCTGTACGTTCTGTCCAGCATAGAACCTGAAGCCAGAAAGAGTCCCAGACACTGCAAGGCCTTCAGACTGCTCCACACCTGCAGACTCTACTTCCCTCTAGTGGCAAAAACTGGGGCTGCCTTCATTGGACCTGTTCATACCTCAACTCATTCAGATCTGGACACACTGACTTTTGAACCTCACATCACTAAATGTGACCTTAGAGAAGAAAGAATAACTCTTACTTTCTTTTCATGTAACTTTTATTATCTTATACATGTGTGTGTCTATGTACAGGGGGTCCTCAAGTTACGATGGAGTGTGTGTGTTATTTTCCTACATTTTTTACATTTATTTCATATTTGTAGCTTTGGTCTCAATAGTATGACTTTCTTTTTCAAAATATTATTATCTGTTGAGTTCCTTCGACAGTCGAAACACACCCTAGCCTAACTTAATAACCTATCCTAACACAGTTGTAAAATCTTTAAACACAAACAAGAAGAAATGACAAAAAATGAGTGTAAAAAAATTGTTCAGAAGCCATGATAAAGGCCAAAAAGTCGCCAAACAAGGCAACACAAACTGCACATTCTGTGTATTCTTCCGCCGCATGCAACTAAACTAGTTCTCCCCCGTGAGCGTCGTAAACTCGAAACGTCGTATGTCGTGACCCTTGTAACTCGAGGAACCCCTGTAATGTTTTTTATTATATTATATTTTTATTATTTTAAGCATCTGCTCACACCTGGCTCTTAATCCAGTCCAGACATGATCTCACCACACACACACACACACACACACACCTACATATATACATACCTACAGACATACACACACACACACACAAAACAAACAGCAGGTGCAGTACTGGAGTGTGTGCCTGCTGATAAATGTGTCAGAATGGAACAGTAACAGATCAAAGCTGTCATTATTTGATTAAAGTCAGTTCTTATCGTTTGATGACTGTTTACCTTCAGGGTGAGCAGATCAGTCAGAGTTCAGTATCGGACTTTCCCTCTCTGATTGAAAACAAACATACCAAAGACCAGCGAGGAGTGTGTGTTTGTGTGTGTGTGTATAGATGTGTGTGTGAGAGAAAGAGACAAAGAGAGACCGAGACTGGTCATAATGATGGTGATAATGAAGATGCCGATGATTATGGTGATGGTGGCCAGTCACACACGCGCGAACACAAACACACACTCTGTGCCTCTGTGACTCTTCAATCATTAGTTTGCTAATCTCTAAATGAGCTGGTCAGCGTTTCCATGACAACAGAGTCAGCTGCTGGGGGGATTCTGCTGTGTCGGAATATTCCCCAGGGTCCGCAGGGGCAGTCTATGTGAACTGCTTTATGGGTAATCAGAGGGGAGTGTGTGGGTTAGACATGTGGACTCTACGTCATAAAGTGTGTGTGGCAGGTGTTTCAGCTGTAGGACTCAAAGCTTGTCTGCTGCTGGAATGTGTGTGTGTGTGTGCATGGGTGTGTTTATGCATGTCTTATGACTTATGTTCTTACATTTTTGGCATTTATTACAGAATTCTAACTTTTGTGTCAATGTTTTGACTTACTTTTAAAAAATATTATCTTCTTATATTAAAGTTCTGAATTCTGTTGAGTCTGACCCATCAGTTTCTGAGGAAACTGGAATATAACTGCTGCTCTGTTTAGGGTGGGGCAGCAGTTATGAATAAGATGCTGTCAATATTTAGAATAAAAATTCAAAACCTCCTGGCCACTTTATTGAAAACCCCTCTCCTGTTGCTCTTACTGTTGTCCAGAGACTGTAGATCATATGTTGGTCCACAGTATGTGTTTCTCCTCTGGGCCAAACTCGGAGGCGAAGTGTAACGTCTGAGGTGGGCTGAAGGCCTTATATTCTCCAATAGTCTCCTTTCACGCAGAGAATCAGCTATAAATCCAGAGAGAAGATGTTCTTTATATCAGTGGTCTCTAAATCTCAGAATCTCTGAGTTTCTAAGTTTCTGAATCTCTGAATCTCTAAATCCCTGAATCTCTAAATCTCGAAGTGTCTAAATCTCTGAATCGCAAAGTCTCCAAATTTCTAAAACTGTCTCTAAACCTCTGAATCTCTAAATCTCCAAATCTCCAAATATCTTAATCTCTAAATGTGTAAATCTCTGAAGCTCTGAATCTCTATATTGCTGAATCTTCAAATTTCCTAATCTTTTGCTCTAAGAGTGTGAGAGAATTTCCTACACTGTATTTTGAGTCCTGGCTCTGCTCCTCCAGACAGCTTCACTCTGCTGCCTCACTTCCTTCTTCTTCTCACATGACCATTAGGATGAAGACTTCTGCTTCCTTAAGAGACTCAGTCTGTTCCAAAGCTCTCCAGATGCCACCCTGCTGCTCAGCCGTCGTCTTCTTGATGGAGGGCTCATTGTGAGCGCATCACACCCCCTCCAACCGCCCCTGTTCAGGTCTCAGGGGATTCTGGTTGATGTTTGGACTCCACTTGCTGAATGTGAGCAGTAAAGGTCAAGCTCTCATTAGATAAAGGTTGAGTTGGAGATCACGGGTGCTGATCAGTGGAGATGATGTCCCTCAGCTGCGTGAGCGGGAAAAACCATTTGTTTTTGGTGAATCTGGTTTGCTGAGATGGCCAAAACGCTTGGCTGATGTCTGGTTAGTGTTTTAGTGTGGATAGAGGAGGTCCTGAACCTGGACCAGCTTTCAAGATGCATCTTAAGAAGGTTGCTTTTTAGCTTTTAAACCAGATTTTAAACCTGGTTTTAAACAGCCACTGGAAGGCATGGTTGGGTGTGTAGTGATGGTTACATGTATATTATTTTGTCTGGAGAGCTCTTTTAATTATTCTCTGTCCTGGAGGAAGGTTCTCCTTCTTCCTCACATCGGCTGTTCATTACTGCTTTTCAGTGTTTTTTTTTCATTATTATTAAAAGACAACTCTGAAGAGCTGAGGGGTGATTAGAGATGTCTGACCGTTATCTTGAAGAGTGGACCTGGATGACCTGTGCAGCCCTGGTGGTAAATGGTGGTACTTTGTTCAGGTACTGATTAGGAAATGTTCTAAAATCCCAAAACCTTTTGACATTTTTACACATTGGACATGAATTTTCAGGTACTGTGTGCTGATGCAAGAGTTCAAGGAAAGAGCAGGTGTGTATATGTGTGTGATGCAAACCTGTTCAGGAATTAAAACCCTCCATTGTAAATAAAAAAGATGCCATATTTAAAAATGACATTCTAAATGAGTAATAAATCCAGGTCTTGTGGGCAGATCAGCTGTGTGAAGATTTCTGGCAACTTCAGAGGAACCTAAATTACACTGGAGAAACCTGATTAGCCTAGAAGCATGTAGCATAGTCTCTTATGTTCTGGCTGGTATCCATGGCAACCTCACCCAGACGACAATGCTTCTCCACTTTGAAGGCTGCAGGTTTTTGTACAAGGAGGATGCGAGGGTTCGAGGGGGTTTCCTCAGGACAGCAGAAATGTTTGCCTTGCGTTTAATATTGATTTGTGAGCGTCACACGTTACAGCAAAAATATTCCACACTTTACAAAACTGGATGCCTCACCTCACCTGGATTAACGAGTATTCTCTTAGTTAATAGTAATTAATATATATTAACCTTCAGCTCGTAGCGTCACATGTCAACTTTCCATTAAAGTGTAGCGTCACACCGGTGGATCTGTGAACCTTCGACACTGACCATTCTGACTTCTAACTGCTGAACAACACTGCAGGTTAATGGAGATTCAAGATTACAGCTGATACACCATGTTCTTTACACTCAGAGTTTTATATTTATACTTTTTTGCATCTGAAAGCCCATCAATAACTAAATCTCACCTACTGACAGTGCGAGTGACGTGCAGGACACTAAGGAGCACAACACACACAACCAAGAAATACATACTTGCTGTAAAACAGGTCTTTACATTTTGCACAACTGTTAAACAACCTGACACGCATCAAAGCAACACCAGCAAATGACCCTGCAGAGCTGTTGTTTTAGTTACACACTTTTATAAACCACCTTTAATAAGTATTTATCTTCTCCCTTATTCATTCATCACTACTATGACACAGTGAATGGGGTTTCAGCAGATCTTCTCAGCTGTGATGAAATTCTCCAAATCTGACCTCCTCCAGAGTCCTGCATGAGTGGAGGAGTTTTAATCCCGCCAAACTGATCCCTTTCTTTTCCTGGACTCCTAGAGTGCTTGTGTTTTTCTGAGCTTTTGTGTTTTTTGCCCCCAGAAACCCCATATGTCTCACCCCGCCTCTACTAGCCCGGCAGCGGGATCCCATCCAGCCCCTCCCTCAGAAACCCTCGACAAGCAGATGATGGGGGTCCTCAAAAACAAAAGCACCCCCCCTCCTTGGTGAACCCCCTATTGTGAATGTGGGTTTGCTCCTCCAGACACTGAGAGAGCGGAGTGTGCGGCTCGTAACTTATGGCTGCTGAGATTTAATGAGTCTGTTCGTTCCTGCCCAGTTCATGTAGCACCGGCCTCAGTGCGTCCGACTCAAAGGAGCAGATGATCAATGTGTCCACGACTTTAGTGCTTTGATTGACTCATAAAAGGTCGTTTTGTGCTGAAAGAACTGGGTCCCTAAAAGTGGAGAAGAAATACGAGCCACTCTTTGTCCGAACAGGAGAGTTAACATGCTATCAGAGTTCATGATTAACACAGTTAATGCCTCAGAAATATGAAGACCTCTTTTTTTTCTAATCTCGGCCTGATCCCAATTTAAGATCTTAAAGTGCTCTTTCTTTTCTCGCACTGCTCTGATCTTTATATGTCTTACTGATCAAATTCAGTCAGACAGTTTTGACAAGCATAAGGTTGTTGAAGAGAAGAAAACTGAGAAGCCAATGTTAACAGCAAAAGAACTTCTGTCTTAAGTTGATTTTTTTTCTATTGCTCCTTATTTCACTACATCAACAAACCAACCCACCACCACATCTAAAAACCAACCCACACTGACAGATCAACCCCACTGTTGAGAAATCAAAACTCTAGCCATATCAACAATTCCCCACCCCTGTCGACAAATTGAAATTATAGCCCTATTGAAACTAGGGCCCAAACCACCACCACCACCACCCGCCCCCATCCACAAACCAACCCCTCGTCAACAAATCAAATTCTAGCTCTATTGATTAACTAACCCCTACCGCAGTTTCAGTGACGTCCACATTTAATAAACGACACAAATAAAAAATAGTTTGTTCCAGTGAGCATGATTGCCAGTTGATAATGTTAATGCTTACGGGCTGTTGTTTAAAGAGTGTTTTGGTGCAGGATTGGAGCCAAGGCTGTAAGTGATCCTGCAGTAAAAACCCGGCACACGTTTCTTCATGTAATGCCTCAGTATAGCGTCTGGTTTGGGGGTGTGCTAGCGGCCGCAGGCTGTGCTGTATTTATAAAGCGCGCGGCCGCTGGACCTCGCTGTGGGAACCGGCGGAAAACAGGGCGACCCTCAGCAACTCCAGTCTGGCTTTAGTTCGGTTTTTAATTTGTGGTTCTGGTGGGTTCTGGAGAGAGCACAGACAGCACGGACACCCAGAGCCTCAGAACCACCGACCGTAACTTTAACCCCAGGCGCACACACACACACACGCACACGTGTTGTGGAAAGAGGCTCAGCTCGTTTGATCTGTGTTCAGGCCTGAATCTGGCCGTGGAGTTTCTGGGATTCATTTCTAAGAGCTGATGTTGGAGCTGTGAGGAGCTGGAGCGGTTTGAGGTTCTGTTTTTCTCAGGCTGGATAAGAGTGATTCTTTTGGAGTGTTTATTTTCTGGGGCTGTAGGTTTGGAGCAGAGCTCTACAGAAATGCTAATAGTGGTGCTTTAATGGTGTCAGCTGGATAGAGATGGTGCATCTGAGGCCACTCAACATGGAAATAATGTCTCAGGGGCTGGAGGGAGGGAGACCCCTGCACTGATACACTGAGATAACCCTTACAACATTAAAACACTGAATATTACATACAGGTGCGCCACTAGTGATTACAGTTGTAGTGATTATTGTAACATTTAGTTGAGTAATCATTATGCACACTTTATAACAGCAAATGTTTTACTTAAGAAACAACAAGCCCATAATAGTCAGATCCTGCTGGTGTGGGTTTCCTCCCTTTGAAACGTGATTTACGCACTAACATCATCACACTGCAGTCTTCATAACAACGTGTCTCATACTTTTCTTTTGTAATGATCAGTACAAAGTAAATGTGACCTGATATGCATCTTTAGAACCAATAGTTTGAGACTTTGTGTATAAATAATGTGTATAAATAGTGTTACATGTTGTATAAAATATGTGCTATAAAATATGAAAAATAAACATTTTGTTTTACATATTTGTAATGTTTTCTTGTAAAATAATTCTGAAAGATCAGTGTATCATTTTTTTTTTTTAAGCCCAGTGGTGGGTCCAAACTTCTGGGCTGTAATGTACGTCACACTGTTTTGAGATATTTAGGATTTCTGTAATAAGTTAAGAATGCTTTTTTATTTCCCCAGAAAAAAAACATTCTTTGGAGATAAGAGGTTTCGCCACTGAAACATGATACTTTAAAGGAAACATCACTGACATGGCAATCGTTGGAGCAATTTAGTTTTTAGGGCTTTTGTTAAGGGGTCACAGGGTCAAGAGGGCTCCAGCCCTACAGGATGGACTAATGGAGAGAGAGAGAGAGAGAGAAAGAGACAGAATAGGAAGAGAGAACAGAGACAGGAGAGAGAGAGCAGATAGATAGAGGAGGGGAGGGGGAGAGAGAGAGAGAGAGAGAGAGAGATAGAGGGTGGGATCCCCCCTTCTAACACTGACGCACACTCCAGCTGGTCACACACGCAGGAGGAGACACCAACCCTGTGTGTGTGTGTGTGTGTGTGTGAGGGGGTGGGGAGAAACAGCTGCCAGAGATCTCCACACTGAGAGGAAGAGTCAGTCTCTCTCTCGTTCTGATGGACCGTGTGTATATACCTGGTTGTGTGTGTGTGTGGAGGCCAGGCTGCTGCAGTGAGGAAGATGAGTGTGATGCTGTGGCGCTGGGAGCAGAACAACATCAGCATGAAACTGGTAAAACCCTGCAGAAGCTGCTGCTCCTCTCAGATGTTCCAGATCTGAGCAGGAGAGCCTTGCTGCTCTTGGTTCTGCTGTGACATGACTGCATTGTTTCGCTGTTTTTTTTCTGGAGAAAATGTGTTGTTATTGTTTTCTTTTATGAAAAATGAGTACAGCTTTCTCTCTTTTTATGCCTCCATTTGAGTGAGCCCTCTGCTTTTTGGTGACCAGATGAAGGTCTGGATTCATAATTTCTTCACAGCACTAAAGTTTATCTTTTTCTCTTTTCTATAGTTTGGTAAAGTTATTTTTCTTTATCTTTTTTGAAGGTAATGGTTCTTGAACAATTTGTGTGGAAAAAACCTTAAAAGCTTTAAAAGGCATGATTCTTCTATGGCATCATGTGAAGAAGCATTTTGAGCTCCTGTCCTGCTGAGAGTGTGTCTTTGGTGGCTCTTGGTGATCAGAAGGATGTTTTCTGATCAGATTGCTCCTTTTATTATTTTTATCCAAATTTCCAAAAGTTCTCTTTCTGAATATTTTCATTTTACGGTGATCAGAAAGGTGGGAGATGCTCTGCTGCTTCACATCAAGAGAACATTTCTGGGCCAGTGAGACTTTCTGCTAAAAAATACTCTCCTGTTTTACAAAAGACAGCAGTCAGAATATGACATCATGGTTAGTTATCTAATCTCTAGTCTTACTGTGTCTGATTTGTCTGGTCTTGTTGTGTTTGTGTTTTGGTTATTAAAGAGACAAAGAGTGCACCGTTTTGTCCAAACTGTCTGCTTTTCATAAATTCTGCTGCTAGTTTTGTTGGTGTATTCTGCATTGGACTTCACATGGTTGGACAATTTCCCACTTTAAGCTGTAAGACTGCTTTTTTGAGTTTAGTGCGAAACTCACCAACTCTGATTACTTTTCAGTGGAGGTGAAAGGAACCAGACGTCTGCAACACAGCTGGAGCTCCACGTGTCTCTAAGTGTGCATATGGATGTTGATGGTGGTAAAATAGTAGAGAATCTGAACTAAATCTCTTTGGGAACTATGTCGCCTCACAACGGCCTACATGTATCCCTCCACCATGAATGGATTTAGCTTTAGGAATAAAAGCCTCTCAAAAGTCTGGTAGAATAACATCTCAGGTGTCAGGTGAATTATGGGGGAATTGGAAAACGTCCAGTGTTCTTATTGGAAACTCTGTTTGTGTCTGTGATCCGGTGTGTAGATGATAGATTTTGCGTTGTGTTGGTGGAGCTGTGAGCACGCTGGTCTAAAACTGTTTACTGACTGACTAAAACCACGCTGGAGGGCCTGACTAAAATAAGCATAGAGAACTAATTAAGAAATAAGCATTAACTAATAATGAACAGTAAAATTAGCATCAGCTATTAACTAGCAATTACAGAAAACCGATGAAATAGATTTTATGAAAATAAGAATGTAGAAGAGACACACACAAACACACTCACGCACACACACACACACCCCTCTGTTCCTTTAGCTCAGGGCTTATCTGGTGTCCCTCAAAGCCACAAAGGCCGTTCCGTTATTGGGTTTATTGCTTGTCTGGAGATGGGCTGATAAGGTGCTGTTTAATTATGTATTACATCTGGAGCCCAGCGTGAGTAGCACTGGACTTGATGGGTGTAGGGTCGTGTGTGTGTGTGTGTGTGTGTGTGTGTGTGTGTGTGTGTGTGTGTGTGTTAGAGGGAATTGCTTTGGCCTGGCAATAAAAACGCTGATATTACAGTGCCTTGAAGCTTATAGGAGCAGAATAAAAGAAGCAGAAAGAGGAACTCAGCCTCTTTGATATTCCACATCCATTTACATCACATTACATCACATCTCAGCACATTATGTTGCACTATATTTTATTGCATTACACTATATCTCACTATACAATGTTATACCACAGTAAATCACATCACATTACATTGCATTACTACGTTACACTACATTACATTACACTATATCACATTACATTATGTTATATCCATCACTTTACATTACATTATATTACATCACCTTCATTAAGGTGCATTAGTCTTGTGAACATGGTTTAGGACACAGTACACAGTAAGTCATACTGGGTCCTAAACCATGTCCACAAGTCTGATCTACCTTAATGAAGAGCTGTGTTTAAGGTAAAAGATTTGGGTCATTACTGACTTCTAGTGTTAGCAATGTTAGCCTCATAGCTCTAGTTCTGAACAAAAGGAGATAAATTTGGACCCAAATACGTCTCGACTGATGGACTGATCTAGGGTCAGTCGAGCAACAAGGAGGTCTGGTGCTTCTTTAAGGTTAAGTTCTAAATAGTTTTATAATATACAAGTGGCTTGTTTTATGTATTCATTGTTAATTAATTTTGTTATAGTTTTTTATTTAGTAAAGCTCAGATTCAATGGACAGCTTGATGAAAACAGTCCCTCCACTCTAAGCCAGGACAGCTAATTAGCATTACCATGCTAACTGATGGAGATGCAGATGCAGTGGTCCATCTGTTCATTTTCCTAAATTAAAGTGACCTCATCGGGCAGCTATGGATCTGCATGATGGTATGAAATATTGTGTATCGACAGTTTAATCAATGAGAGAGCCAGACTTTCTTGTGTTTTAGTGTGGTCTTGAGGAACAGTTCTCCAGGCTTCCTGAATGACTTTCAAAGACTCTCATTTTCAGTCCAGTCCCTGAACCTGACCAGTTTCAGAGGAATGTTTTTTGCTTGTTAAGCCACACAATGACCTACATATGTATGATTGAAACAGAACAAAGCATATCCAACTTAAGTCCCAAACCAGTGAAGAAACAGGTGCAGAATGCTGGTGGTGCTGAATGCTGAGTGTTTGGAACTCCTTTATCTAGGCTCCTTGTATCTTTAGGCACTTTGCAGCCTGTCACAGTATAACATTTGTTTCCATTTCTTAATTTATTCTTCTCAATATGCCAAAGATCATGACTTTTGAACAGTGCTATAAGTGGAACTCTTTATGAGATTTGAAGGGGTTGGGCTCTTTAAATTCTGGTTTAGAATAGAGTAGAAATGGAGATAATACCCAGCAGAGCAGTATTGACCCTGAACCATATGTAGGTCTGTGTTAAACGTTATGAAAAGAGAAGAGTGGAGACACACACCCACACACACTTATCATCTCTCTCTCACACACACACACACACACACACACACACACCGGACAGATGGACAATGGGAAATCAATAACCATTCACACACTGCTACTGCTACTGTGTGTGTGTTCTATGCTTCAGAAAGCCATATTAATAGCTGTCATATTTCATTTGCAGCAGGTTGGAGAGAGAGAAAACAGCAATGCAGAAAAAAGAGATTCGCTAAAGATTGGCTTTTTTATAGCATTTCTTTAGTGAATCTTCCTCTCTTTCCTCCTCCCTGCTGTTTTCTACCAACTTTGTAACATTCCTTCTTGCTGTTGATGACTATTTATTCTATTTATCCTCGCTGCTGTTTATTGTTTTCTTTTTTGAATGCAAGTATAAATATTTTAGGTTAATATATTGAACTGATCAATCTCAAATGATAAAATTTTATCCGGCTAACGTGCTAAGCAACTTACAGCAGCGTCCTACTCCTAATAAATAAAAAACTGGAGCATATGAGCAGGCACAAGCACACTGCACCCATTTTGCCCAGCTTTATGAAGTTTTCCGGTGCTTGTGAGTAAGCAGTATGTGTTGATGTTCTGCGCTCCTCACTGCAGGAATACGTTGCATGCTTCCTCCAACTTCCTCCACATTTTACTGCTTCCTCCACCTGCAGTGCTGCTGAGGGTTGCTCTTTCACCACAGGCGGATCAGTCTGGGGGCTTGAGTGTAGAGGCAGGACGTTTATTTAAGTGAGAGCAGTTGAGTGTAGATCAGAGGAGGTGAAGAGTTTTGGGGGCTGGACTGTAGAGTGGTCTTTATTAGATTACAGACACTTCTGCACTGAGTTACTCTACACATCTTCACTGAGGCTCTAGCACACCTGCTGCTGCTGCTTGGACATGGGAGCGCATGTAGTTTACTGCACGCACCATGTTCACACCTGCTCATGTCATGTCACCTGTATCTGGATCAGATCCTGATCAGATTTTGTCTGTGTGTTTACACTTGATAATCAAACACATCTGGAGTCAGTCAGACTGAAACCCCCTCACTGCGCGGCAAATATGCAAATCAGCTCATCTATAATAGCCAGCTACAACCCCTACTTCTGGTTTTTCTGTTCTGTTCTAAAGAAATGCACAGTTTAGCAGCAGCACAGTAAGCGTTTAAGGAAGAGAATAATTATCTCCTGTGTTGTCAGCGACATGAAACGTGTGTGCTCCCAGTGTGGAGCCAGAATTAAAATCACACTAAGGGAAGAAACTCATATCAGGAGAATAACTGAAGGAGCAGTGATGCTGCATTAATTGGCGGCATCCCAGAGGAGACGTGCTCTTCAGTAAGCAGAACAGCAGGGGGCTGTGATACCGCAGAGAAGGGTTTTGGGTGGTGAATGTGACTTAGAATTTTTACACACATTAGTGAACCTGGACATTGGTGTCTGTGTGTTGTGTGTGTGTGTGTGTGTGTGTGTGTGTGTGTGTGTGTGTGTGTGTGTGTGTGTGTGTGTGTGTGTGTG